>JARQOC010000002.1:380002581-380163343 GCA_033576535.1 Allobates femoralis
AGTCAATTAAAACTTGCATTTTTCCAAAGCCCTTACAGGGGGACTGGGGGGCGGGAACATCACTGAAAGGGTGGAACGCACTCAAATGGAACGCATGGTGAAGACATTTTGGCTACATCTCTGACTCCCAGGTCGCTACTGGGAAAAATGTTCTCAGAGTAATACTCTACCCTTATAGCCTTACAATAAAACATACGAAATCAAAGAGAAAATGTATTTTACAAGAATAAATGTTAGGACACATTCTTTGTATAATGACTTCAATACAAGGCTAAATTAAAAATAGAAAAAAAATGCCTTCTTCATCACTTAGGGTATGTGCACGATTAGTGTTTGCTCAAGCTTTTGCACAACTAAATTTCCGCATAAATCCCCTCACCTTTGCTCACTTGCATTTTTGCCGAATGTATTTTTGATGCATGCATTTTAACGATAGGAAGCAAAAGAAACAGGATTTTGACCAAATTAAAGTAATGTGCCCTACACCTATTATACACTTGCTCCCTTTAGTGACTTTCATGTGGCACTAAAGGGTCTTTCATTTGGTTTAACATAATAAATAAATAAAGAATTGAAAAAAATTGTTTGGAGTCTACTCTATTTTTGATAACCAGCAAAAGTAAAGCAAACTGCTCTGAGCTGAAATTATCAGGTGGGGAAGGCCCATGGTTACTTTGCCCTCTCCCGCTTAAAAATACCAGCCTACAGCCACCCTAGCAGTGGCATGTCATATAGGATGCACCAATTCTGGCACTAGGCCTCAACTCCTCTTGATTGCCCTAGTGTGGCGGCAATCAGGGTAATGATTTATGGGGTTCATGTCAGCTCTGAATTGTCAGCTGGCATCAAGTCCTGGTGTTTTAGTATTAGAGATGCATCTATCAGGCACCCATATTACTAACCCAGTAAGTACAAAGAGCAAAAGATACACATACAAATATTTAATTTAAAAAAACACCCCTTGACTCATTCCCTGGTTCACCAACTTACAAAAAAAAGCCATTAAATGAAAGTAGTCCACTGGATCCGAAAAAGTCCACAAATGGGAGCTTGAAAGACATTCAAAGATAGAAGTAAAGAAAAAAAACGAGACAGTCCCTCATTCACCAATTAATTATTTAAAAAAACTGAAGCGACAACTTAGTCCATGTCAATCCAACAATGTCCCCTGAATCTTTTATGAGCGGTGATGATGTTAGTAACTCATTAACGTCGCCACTTGTGAGACATTATGGGTCTTGCACTACCTTCTGTGTGAAAGCAGTGATGAACGATAATGTTATTGACATCATGACCGCTCATCAAAGTTGCTGGGTATCACAGAGCGCAGCCTGACCAGCACTGAGCTATGAAGCATCGTTCTCCGAATGAGGCTGCATAGGTTGTATTAAAAAATCGGTGTACGTCGTGGAAAGAGCATAGACTATGTCAGAGCTGCAGAGTTTTTTTTAAATAAGTTGGTGAATGGGGATTTTCTTTTGTTTTTGTTCTTTATTTCTCTTTTTATGTCTTTTAGGATCCCATTAGTGGACTACTTTGGATTTGGTGGACTACTTCAAATTTTTATGGATTTTTTTAAATAAATTGATGATCCAGGTCAGGAATCGAGGTGTTTTTTTAAAATAAAATATGTATGTGCGTCTTTATCTGTATGTTTATATATCTATTGCTCTGTCTATATCTATTTTACTAGATTAAAAACAGTATGTAGCCCTTAACAGGACTTTTCTTTTAATGATGTACCAGAGGTATACAATAACAGTTAAAGTGCAATAGCAATTAAATACTGCCTATATGCTTGCTCTAAGCTAAGCTCTACCTCCTACATCAACTCTGACTGAACGTCTTTCAGAGGAGAGTGTGCCAAGCACTGTATAATCACTGTATAAGTACTGTTCTATATAAGAACTGATGATGCAATGCAGCTAGCCATTCACTGTATTGACATTAGTCAACATGGCTACAGCATTACTATGACGGGTTGTCAATCCCTATATGTTGATAGGGTGTCTAGCAGCCATAAAGCATGCAGGGTGGAGACTCAAGAATCCAAGATACTTGATAGCATAACAAGCGTACTCAAGCACCCTAATGATCAATCGAATATCAAGCAGTGTGCAGCATATTCCCTCCTCACTACTGTTTATACTCATAGTCAACATCATATTGATTTTGGTACATAGGTATAGCAGGTTAACCACTGATGGCAACTCTAAAGGTCGGTGTTAGTTAATAGTCCCTCTACCATTTAAAGCCTAAATTCACAGCTTTGGTACGTGAAACCTAGGAGGTACATACCATGTCTTTATTGAATGCTCACACTTCCTCATTCTGAGATTTTTTTCTTGTGAAAAAGATGCTGCCTTGAAATATGATCATAGCCTCATAGCCTTGGAGGTACTTTTATGCAATCTATATAAGCGGGTACTTATAGAGACACAAAAAAAATCTGAAGTCACTGGAATTTCAAAAATTGGCTTTGATATTAGCATATTTTCCTCACGTTAGTATTGCAAATGCTTCTGAAGGTATCACTCTCCCTTTTGCCTAAGTCATGTCTCAATGACCGACAACAGTACAAGTTTTCAGGACTTCCATAGCATTGCAATGGGCTTGGAATCATCGGCTGTGCTAAGGATTCAATTATCACTTGTGCAATACTTAGGAGATCCCGAAAACCTGCACTGTTGGCTGCTTTCAATGTCCGGAGCTCCCACCCCTGGCCTAAGCACAGGCTCTTGTTTCCCATCCTGTATTCTGTATTTTAAGTCTAAATTAGGCCACAATATATCACTACCTTATATAGAAAAAGAAATGTTATGCAGATGACATAGTTAATTTGTATTTTAGAATTTTCTTGGTGAAAAATAAGAAGATAAAGCTTCATGTATAAAGAAAGTCTTTTTTGTCTATTCAAGCATAAACTAAAGTATAGAGAGCTGGAATATAATGCTGAGGATAATATGGGTAATGGTTTCCTCTAAATTCACAATAGCACACATACAATACCTGTGATCACAGTCTTCTTTATTTATACTTGTTGAAGAGAGACCAACAGAGCATGGGAGAAAATAATCATTCTACCTCATTACAGATTGTCATTGCAATAGGATTCACAATTATTTCTTAACTGTCCTTGAACCCTAGGTTTTATGCTAAGCACTTGGAATATGCATAGCTATTTTAAATATTTGTCAATATGTAGCATGTTTTTGTATATGTAATGGAATAAGACAATGACTTTAGGATATATAGCATACACAGAAGATTCTCAGGGCTAAGCATTCCCACAGAGCCTCCATGCCAGTGGCATGCATTTAATGAAGTCAAACCACAAAGCAGTTACCGTATATAGCTGGTGGGATCGAGCAATAACTCACCTGCAATAGCCTGTGGCACATAAGTCAGCTTCTACTTAAAGGAAAGCTATCATCAGGAAATGACTTATTGTTTAAATCATTTTTTTGTGTTACGTGCTATTATAAAAACTGCTATTTTTCATATCTAAATCTTTATTAAAATCAAAAAATTAGTAATCTTCCATTTTGAACACTGGCCACTGGAAGAAGACTTTTCAGCAGGCTCCTTATAAAAAGAGACAACTTTACATAGACAGGAAACATTTCTATACACAGCTGACATAGTATCCAACAATCACAACAAGTGATGTCACAGCTGAAACAAGAGTCAATAAGAGCCCCAGTGGCCATTGTAAAAATTATAAAATGCCTGTCTGTATTTTTTTAAGTAAATGAAAAAAAATTGGCAAAATAAAGATTTGCTAAAAAACTAATTTAAAAACTAGGTAATTTTTGATGATAGCTTCCCTTTAACGACTTACCGGCAAAGCCTATTTTGAGCTTCCTAACAGAGACCTATTTTTCAAACATGTTTCTTTGAATTTTGGAGAGTAGTTCTTGGTTGGAATAGACTGTGGATGACATGTTGTGTTTGTAGTGCCCACAAGGTACCAAAATAATGTATAAACTCCTCAAAAGGGAAATAATTTTGCAAACACCCCTCAAGGGTTTCATGCAGATGAGTAGTGACTTTTTTGTACCCACAGATGATTCACAATAGTTTATACCATTGGGACGTGGGAAGCAAACTTTGTTTATTTCTTTTTTTTATATTAAACTTATGCTTCATTCAATTTTTTTTTTCATTTTCACAAGGGGTAGTAAGAGAAAATGTTGCACACAATTTGTAAGGCAGGGGTTCCAAACTTCAGGCCTCAAGGGCCGCCAACAGTGCAGGTTTTCAGGATTTCCTTAGTATTACACTGGATTTGGAATCATCACCTATGCAGATGATCATATCAGCACCTGTGCAATACTGAGGAAATCCTGAAAACCTGCACTGTTGGCGACCCTTGAGGCCTGGAGTTGAGGACCGCTGTTATAAGGCAATTTCTCCTGAACATTATAGTACCCCATTTGTGGTCAAAAACTACTCTTTAGACACTCAGTAGAGCTCAGAAGAAAAGATGTATGTACAGTTAGATCTAGCAAAGTCAGCACTACATACTGGTATTCAATGGGTGCAAAGCGATCATAGAAACCCCTTTCTGGGTTCCTGATATACATACAGATTTTTAACAAAAGTCTCCAGCACTCTGAGATTATGTAGCCAAGATTTTAATCCAGCATAGGCACAGGGTATGGCGACATTTTAAGCACAAGCGCTCTTAGTCCAGCAACCACACATCAGTCTGCTACACAATTTATGCAGTTCTTACCCATTACATCACTTCCTTACAATTAATTCATTTTACTGTGCTAATGTGGCGCCCTGCTCACTCAGGTAGCCACAGACTTCTCTAATGCACAGCTGGGTTTTCACAGCAGGTACCTACTACACACAACATCTTCCACCCCGGTACAGTAGGGGGAGCTCAACTTGCTGCCCTTAGGCAAGATCCCCTATAAATACTGCTGCTGGGGAGGAGTTAGTTAGAGTGTGTACACGCTAGGAGAGCTGCGAAGACGTCCTTGTGGTCGGTGCCGCGCTTAGGTCCGAACCAGTGATCCGGAGTGGCCCTTCTACGTCCCGCAAGCGTAAGTGGGGACAGAAGGCAAGGAGCAGTTAGCCAAGAGGGAGTGAGGAACTTGAGGAAGTTGACCCAAAGAAGTACCGGACATCGGGGAGATCCACACCTGTGGGATACTGCAGGACCACAAAAAACCCTGTCACACCGTGGAGGCTTCAGCCACTCGGTTTTACCCTGTGGGTCAAGAGAGGGAGCCAGACACAGCAGTGCAGCACTGCAGTGATCAGAGAGGGTAACCCGGAGACCGCACAGGAGGAGAGACAGACACCAGAGTCAGGAAGAGAGAGGAGGCAAGTCTGGCTGCAAGCAGGCTGTGCTTCAATCATCACAAAAAAACAGAGTAGGCCTTATACCCACTTGCTGTGGGGACCTACTGTGCAACCAGTCCACCTGTCAGTGCCCTGGACGTCTTTACCTGCCGAACATCAATAAAAGGTAAAAGAGACTTTGCAGTGTGTGTGTGTCATTCCTCTCCATTCCCGGTGCTCCTCATAGACTGCTCCAGCACTCCCTATACCATCCTGTCTCCACTACAAGCTGCCCCTTCACACTATGCTGCCCCAGAGGTCCAGTCCTACCTGTGGGGGACTTTACTACACTAGATGCAATACCATCTACCCCTGGCGGACTGTGGCGGCACTGGTGAAACCTCACCAGAAACTACAGGTGGCGTCACGACAACACTGTATATAATCCCCAGTACATATTACCCCTTTATGGAAGATAGGCCCAGGACACGGGGTCAGGTGCGGCCACCACTCCCCATGACAACAGGATCGTTAACCCTTGCAGCCTGACACCCGAATACCCCAAAGCCTGGGCGCAACATATCTTTTTCAGGCATCACGAACAGGATCCCGTGCCCGGTATTACCGGGTACTGTGCGCTGTGTTATTGACTGTATTGAGTGACTATTTAAATTACGCCGCCATTACTGCGCCGAAGAGCGGAAAGAAAGGGGGTGTGCCAGCCTATAGAGCGCGAAACTGAAACCCGCCCCTCGCTCAGCCGAGCATTCCCGAGTGCCGCGGTCTAGTCCGGAACTGTTTAACACTTCATGAACTGGCTGTAATTCACTAGGGGGGCCTCCAACATGTCGGCCTCCTCTAGCGACGATGAAGGCGCGTACGCTGATCCTAGGGACTACACCGAAGGACCTATGGCTGCCTCCGGTAGCACTGCCAGCACCACCGGCGCACCGGGTGCACTCACCCCAATATTGCCGATGTCACTCCCATACATCCCGGGGGCCAAGTGGTTGCCCCAGTATGATGGACGCCCGGATACATTGGATGAGTTTAAACGAAAAATCAATAGCGTCCTGGATATGTACGCAATGACCGGCCAACAACTCGCTGCTGTTGTACTCGGACAGTTAACTGGTGCAACAGAGAAAGAAAGTGCGTCCTGGTCTGCCGCTAAACGCAAATCAGCCTCTGCTATATTCAATAAACTGAGAGCTACTTTCAAGGAGCACAATGAGGCTGCTATACGCATGCGCTTCCATCACTGCTACCAGAGGCCGGGAGATGACATAAGAGCTTATGGCTGGCGTCTGGAAGAAGCATTGCGTGCCCTTACACATGTAAGCCCGACCAGTGTACCCGATGAAAATAAGCTCCTGATTGATTAATTCACTCGGGGACTGCTATCCTCTGATGACAGTAAGACTGTACGTTGGTGGTCATTAAGCAATCCCAAAGCTGACTTTAACACCCTGAAGGAGATGGCCATCAAAGGGTTATAGCTGGTAGAGACCCATGAAGCTGCTATTAAACGGTGGTGCAGTGGTGAGGTGCAGGCTACTCCAAAACCATTACCCGTGTCTACAGCCACGCACAATGTACAATCTGCTCAGCCAGAAAAATATGATTCTTTGAGAACTGAGATGCGAGCTGAGATGCACCAGATGAATAAAAACATCACCAAATTAATGGACGCTCTGCAGTTACAGCAAGGCAACCAACAGCCAGCGCCAGGACCCCAGCCCAAGCTTCAGCCGCTGATTAAACTTGCCGACAGTCCGGAGGATGTACCCTGGATGCGAGGGAAGCAAGCCACAGCGAACCGAGGAAGAACCACCGACCGTTACAGCTCCACTGGGGAGCCCAACGGTCACCTTGCCATGAGCTGTCCTTTAAACGGGCAGTCCCTGGGGGCCGGAGCCAAACCTCAGGATTAGATCAACAGGGCCCAGCCACCTGGAACAAGACCTTCATCGGACAGAGGCCATTTCTGTCCATTGTACTAGATGGTATCCCGACACCTGCTCTGCTGGACACCGGGTCACAGGTGACCACCATCCCCTATATCCTTTATAAGAAGTATTGGGCTGATGCAGAGCTGAAACAGCCTGATATAGACTTTACCCTTAAAGCATCTAATGGTGAACCAATAACCGTAATGGGGGTTAGAGAAGTGCCCATAAAGGTGGGGAGGGTGGATATGCAGAACCAGGGGGGCCTTGTAGTAGCAGGACCCAGTAATACTAATTATCCCTATATAATACTAGGCACTAATGTTGTTAGCAATTGCATGGAGGAAGTATTGTCTTTGCTTCAACAGATCGCAGACACTGCCAGACCTGGTCAAAAGAAGGTCCTCCAGCGCGAGATCAGAGCCATCCTGCACCTTCAACAGGTAAGAATTACAGGTGGCGAAATTGGTACTGCACGGGTAACAGACCCGTTACCTATTGTGATTCCCCCAATGAGTGAAATGATGATTTGGTGTCGAGCAGCTTTAGGTCAGAGAGGGCAGGATTACCAAGCATTAGTAGAGCCCAGCAGCACTGAGCACAGACCTACACTCTTGACAGCCAGGGGTGTGGTAGACGTACACACTGGGAGAGTACCTGTTCGCATCTTAAATTGTGGCAGTGAAGAAGTTAAATTACCCAGGTATGCAACTGTTGCTAAATTGTACACAGTTAGCAACAACGAGATCCAAACAGTGCAACCCATACCCTATACGAAAGGGGCAAAACCTGATCAAACCACTGGGTCACTGAAGGACTGGTGCCAGCAGCTCCATGTCAGAACTGACACCACTCCTGTGTATGAAAAGCAAGGTGTGTACCGGGTAGTACAAGAATTTGAACAAGTCTTTAGAAAGCATCCACTTGACTTGTAGGATAAAAGGGGTACAACATCACATCCCTACAGGTACACATCCACCAATCAAGGAGAGGTACAGGCCTATTCCACCTGCACATTATCAAAAAGCCAACGAAATGTTACAGGACATGAAGGACGCAGGGGTTATACGAGATAGCTGTAGCGCCTGGGCAGCCCCATTAGTCCTAGTCAGGAAAAAGGATGGCAGTATAACAGTATGTGTGTAGACTATAGGCAAATAAACCGCATAACACACAAAGATGCTTACACGTTACCTCGTATAGAGGAATCCTTAGCTGCGTTGAAGTCTGCCAATTATTTCTCCACCTTAGATCTCACTAGTGGGTATTGGCCGGTGTCCGTAGCCAAGGAAGACCGTAAGAAGACGGCATTCACGACACCTATGGGCCTATGTGAATTCAACAGCATGCCCTTCGGACTATGTAATGCACACAGAACCTTCCAGTGATTGATGGAGAGCTGCCTGGGGCATAAGAACTTTAAGACAGAACTCCTCTACCTGGATGACGTTATCGTGTACTCTAAGGCCTATGGGGAACACGTCACTCATCTAGCAAAGTGTTTAAAGCTCAGGCCAAATAAGGGATGAAGCTGAATTCATCAAAATGCCACCTGTTAAAGCCAAGAGTACAGTACCTGGGACACATAGTCAGTGCCGAAGGCAATGGCCCCTGACCCAGACAAGGTGACAGCAATCAAGGAGTGGCCAGAACCCAAGACCTTAAAGTAAGTACGTCAAGTTCTGGGTTTGGTGGGCTACTATAGGAGGTTCATAAAGGTGTACACCAAGAAGGCTACTCCCCTGCAAGACCTCCTAGTAGGCCAACCCAGAAAGGGCAAGTCTAAGGATTCTCCGTGGATGTGGGGAAAGGAACAAGAGGAAGCATTCCAAGTAATGGAAAAAGCCCTGACAGGAGAAGAAATCCTTGCTTACCCGGACTACAACCTGCCATTCCTGCTGTACACGGATGCCAGCAACGTGGGACTCAGAGCCGTCCTTTCTCAAAAACAAGAAGGCAATGAAAGGGTAATCGCCTATGCCAGTAGGAAGCTGCGCCCCACAGAGAGAAACCCAGAGAACTACAGTTCCTTCAAGCTGGAATTCCTGGCCTTGGTCTGGGCCGTCACCGAGAGGTTCAAACACTATCTGGCCTCTAGGAAATTTACAGCCTACACGGATAACAATCTGCTGACCCACCTGGAAACTGCGAAGTTGGGAGCCATGGAGAAAAGATGGATGACCAGATTGTCCAACTACCAGTTCACCATCAAGTACCGGGCTGGGCACCAAAATGGAAATGCGGATGCCTTATCCAGAATGCCTCACCTGTCAAAAGAGGGAGTAGATGAAGACGAGCTGGAAGAAGTGGAATTGCCTGCCTTCCATCAACTAAGAGTAACCCAGTGCCAGCAAATCCGTCAAGACCCTCCTGCAAGAATGGTGAACCAGTTGCCCCACTTTAGTTGGAAAGAGGTGCAAGTGTGGCACTCCTGAGGCTAGGCGCCACAGGGAAGTACTACACTGTATTAATAAATGTTTTTTTCCCTGTAAGTTGTCAGTTCAGGGTTAAACCTGTGGAGTCTGTACTTGCACACACTTAGGACTAGGCCACTAGAGTAGGGGAGGGGACAAATAGTTTAGTAGGTCCCTAAAGGGGGTGGAGCCTAGGCTAGAGTGAGAAGCAGGAAGATAGTGGAGACAGAGTTAGTGCTGAGAAGGCAGTCAGTTGAGGACAAGCCTGACAGCGCAGCTGACAGGAGGAAGCCCTATCTTTAAGTGGGGTCGCAGCACAGAACACAATGGGCCAGGACTGGTTGGAGCCAGCTGGTCACGTTGAGGGAAACACCGACAACGCAGGAAGCCGAGGTGGCCAGAAGGTTTGCTCTGACCGCAGACTGACAAGCTGCAGGCCCATAGAAACCAGGTTGCTGACAGTCCCACAAGGTACCTCGTCCCTCAGGACCTAGAACCAGTTCAGGACACTACAGGAGAAGGGCCAAAATTGCGGTGCTGGAGGGAGGCTTTGCTTACTCGGGCTTCCCGTCTGGACTGGTGGGGCACAGACCTTGCCTGATAGCTACAAACCGTGGGACTGGCGGGAGAGCTCTGCGAGGGTGATAGAAACTAGGAAGAAGAGAGTAAACCCTGAAAGACAAAGACAGAGAACATATAGAGACTCCATAAGGGGGACCATGAGCTGGCAACATTCACCCGGTAAACCAAACTGTACCGTGTTCCGTTTTACTATCTGCCGGTACCTAGTAAAGTGAAGTAAAACTTGAACTCGTTTCCGCGATTCTTCCCGCTGGTGCCTGGATGGCTCAGCACCACCAGCAGCTCAGCAGAGGGGTAAGAACTGCAACACCAACCAACACCTACAACCCCCTTAATCCCCTCAGCATCCACTTCCATCACCGCTGCCCTGAGGTAATAGCTCCACCTGTAGGGAGCTGGACCACACTCAGGTGCACCCACCATCACCTCAGCGGCCGGCTTGCAGCGCCAGTACCATATTACCGGGAACTACAGGTCGCGTCACATACCCTTGTAAATACTCCCTTCTCCCCCACCACCTACTCAAATGATCACCAGGGCACGGAACCAGGTTCCCAACCACCCATGATTTCCCCCACCAAAGCTGCAATCCATCCCGGTGTCCGAGTACCCCATAGCCCTGGCCATATCACAAGACAATGACCCGGCTATCAGTTTGATCAAACAACTGATAATCCAGGAGTCAGCGAAGCTGGCAGAGAATCCCCAACCTGAAGCCAAACATCTGTGGAGCGAGTGGAGCAAGCTGTTCATTTACCAGGAGAAGCTTTGTTGGAGGTACATCAACCCAAGAACACACAAGATGGTCTGGCAAATCATCGTGCCAAAATCAGAAATCCATGTGGTCTTGAACGCCTATCACAACCAGACTGGTCACTTCAGGTGGAAGAAGCTAGAGATGCTCACTATGAGTTCCTCTATGTGGATGTTGGCATGAACGGCTGTGTCTCAGATGGGGGTGTGTTTGCACACAGTTCCTTGGCGAAGGACCTAAGGAGAGGTGCTCTGAACTTGCCATCAAATGATGTCACGACCGGTCATCTCAACTTTGCGTTTGTGGGGGATGAAGCCTTACCACTTCAGGCTCACCTACTACAGCCATATCCCCAAAGGACAGTTACTTCTGAGCAGCGCATTTTCAATTTCTGGCTATCCCGGGCTCGCCGTGTGGTTGAAAATGCGTTCGGGATCATGGCCAATAGATTCTGCGTGTTTCATACGCCTTTGCATATGAAATTGGAATCTATCGATGTGGTAGTGCTGGCCTGCTGTGTGCTGCTTAACTTCCTGCGTCGTAGGGATCGGTTTTCATACACGCTGGCAAGTTATGTGGATTCTGTGGACCCCACAACAGGGGAGCTCTGTCCCAGGAATTGGCGTGCTACCGACCATGGTGTGGCGCCACTCCAGCCGCTGAGCCACGGTCTAAGTCAGCAGGATGCCAGGAGCAACAGAGACGCATGCTGCTCATATTTTAATGGCCCTGGGGCACTGGCCTGGCAGAACCAGCAGGTGTAGGGTGGCTGGTGTTGTCAGGCAGCAACGTTAGGAGGAGGCTGGAGTCACCAGGGTGACTACACCAGGAGGATTATGGTGGTGTTTTGTTTATTTTGGGTGCTTAAGCATTAGTTAGTTAGTTTTTTGTTTTTTTTGTTCTATATGTTTGGGTATGGCCATTGTTTATCATCATTTTCTATTTATTTGTGTGATGTTGACACTTCTGTTTTTAATGTTTTGTGTATGTTGTTATAATTCCTTTTTTTGTGCATAAAAAGTACCACTAAAAAAAAACATAACCAAACTACTTGTGTCTATCGTTACTTTTCAATACAGGGCAGTTGCACATAGCTTTATGCTGTGCACAGAGGTATGTGATATGTTAAATGGTATTGATGGGTCCATGCAGCATTGTCTGCTAATGTCCAGTACACAGGTCCAGCCCTTTGGGCCACACTGTATGCCGTGACTGTGTGTACATATCCATTATGATGTGTTTGGCCACATGGGAACGTGTCCACACACATGGAGAATGCAATGGTGTTTGTGGAGGATGTAGGTACACTTCAGTACACACACGCAAATAAGTGTGCACACACATAGTTCAGCCATGGCAGCTCTGCCATGGCGTGGACTAATGCAGGCACATATGTCCATAGTGTTGTTTATATCTTACCGCCATCACATACAGACGCCACAATTGAGGACACGTGCGTGTATTTGTGACAAACTCCGAGAGACAATGGCGTCATGGATTAGCCAGCCTTCCAGAGCAGGCTGACCAATCGTAACGCTGTTGTGTTGTCCAATGAGCGTGTATGAGGCGCGATGTGAACCACTGTGGCACACTTATCTCCTCGCGGCGCAGAACATGTACGCCCACATTGCCTTTGAGATTGCTGCATGTGAAGCAGCGATGGAATGAGGCAAGATTGGTTCCGCTGTAAGTGAGGCGATTTGCGGAGCGACACATCGCCCTACCTTCAGGGCGAAATTGCGGCGTGTGACGCCACCATTGGCGATCTGAGGTGGGCATGAAAAATGTGAGCGCGCACGTCATATCGCCACACATCGCCAGCCGAGATTGCGGCGTGTGACGGTACCTTTAGTCCCTAACTGTTATTACTTTTGGTATTATTATTATTATTATTATTTATAGAGCATCATTGATTCCATAGTGCTGTACATGAGGAAGAGTTACATACAAACAACATAAAAATGCAACAAACAAGCTAACAGTGACAGACTGATACATAGGGGAGAGAAGACCCTGCCCTTGCGGGCTTACATTCTACAGGGCAATGGTGAGGGAGACAGTAGGTTGGATCTATCAATATTTGGGAGGCAGAATAGCGGGGCACCGATCACTCAAGATCCAAAGTAGCGGTATCAGCAGTGTCAACTGCAGCAGAACCGGGCGTGCACAGTCTAATAACAGCCTGAGAGGTAAAATCACATTGAAGAAAGAGGCACTCACCCAGTGATAGTTGATCCTCAATGGATGACTTTATTCTGCATTAGGGTACAGGTTGCTGGGAAGGGGATGTCAGAGGTGCAGACGACGGCACCGTTTCGGATCAACTGATCCTTCGGCTGGTCTTGGCACCTTGCGGGCTTGGTGAGGGAGACAGTAGGTTGGATCTGCTCTGGTGGTGGTGGAGCGCCGGATCCAAATTTGGTGGAGCACCAGGTCCAGTGGTTGTGAGGTGGCACCATGGTCATTGTAGGCTGTGCTGTAGGTTGTTCTGAAGAGATGAGTTTTCTGGTTCTGCTTGAAGGCTCTGAAAGTAGGGGACAGTCGGACATTTTGGGTTGCAGAATTCTAGAAAATAAGGGATGTTCGGGTGAAGTCTTGCATGCGGTTAGATGAGGAACGTACAAGTGTGGAGGAAAGGAGGAGGTCTTGGGAGGATCAAAAATTACAAGTTGTATGATATAGGGAGATTAGTTCAGAGATATTTTGGGGGTACAGATTGTAGACAGGTTTGTAAGTCAATGTTAGTAGTGTGAATTGGATACGCTGAGGAATTTGGAGCCAGTGGAGGGATTTGCAGAAGGGATAAGTGGAGAAATATCAAGAAGAGAGGTGGATTAGTTAGGCCGCAGAGTTAAGGACAGACTGGAGAGGTGCAAGAGTGTTAGGAGGGAGGCCACAGAGGAGGAGGTTGCAGTAGTCAAGACTGGAGATTATGAGGGCATGCACTAGTAGATTAGCGGATTGAGGGTTGATGAATTCTGGAATTATTTTTGAGTTGGAGGTGGCAGAAGGTGGCAAGGGCTTGGATGTGCGGTTTGAAGGACAGGGACAGATTCAAGGGTTACTCCAAGGCAGCGGACTTCAGGTACAGGACAAACTGTGATATCTTTTATTGTGATAGATCTGGTAAGGAATGTGAATGAGATGGAGAAAAGATTATTGCAGCCACAAGTGCCTAATGCAATAGTAATATTTACCCTCTTTCTCTCCTTCTTGTTTTGCAATCACCAGATAATACTGTTTTTGCTTTAACCTGAGGATACAGTTGTGAATTTAATTTGTGGCTTATGATGTTTCAGGACTGAAGCCTGTAATGCTGCTTGGTTCTTTTCTTGTTGATCTGAATCAGGATTTGTACTGACAATGTATACAGGCCATATTTAATTTGAGTGGACTCTTGTATTTTTGTTCAAGACTTATAAAACTTGACTGTCCTTGATAGGTTATCACTGAGAAAAGAACTTATCTACCACTTAAGTACCCAAGAATAGTGGCGAGTTTAAGCAGGTATATATGACAAACCAAAGCACTTTTTACTCCTCACATTTTAGGTGTATCCTTTATCGTGGTTTCCATGAACATCTACCTTCAGCACTCTCAACCTCTACCTTCTACCTTCAACCTAGGTAATTATACATACATGTTTTTTGATACCTTCTGCTTATGACATTTTATTTTATTTTATGGTAACTGTAATGCTCAAGTACAATTCTCAGTCATATTGGACACTGCACCCCCTATGTCTAGTAGCTTAGGAAACGTTTGTGAGCGCAATAACTTATTCTTAGAAAAAAAATATTCACAAAAAATGTCCTTAAAATTATTAAGCTCTCTTAAACTGATGTTTTAAGGACATTGTAAGCTTCCTGGACTTCCCAGCTGCTGCCACATCTGGCATTGCTTCTAAAATTCAGACCCTGCAGGTGTAAAAACACCTGCAAACTTCAGGAACCTTAAAAAAAATCCCAAAAGTACTGCTGTAATCATGCCCCGCAGGATATGAGAAATCATTTTCCAGTGAGCTCCTGAGTTGAAATTCCCGCCTCTTTTTTCGTGTATGATACACTGGCCGGATGTAATTTCTGGTCTTTTGCAGTGTCGGGGTGTTGGCTGTACAGGCTGGCTCCGAAACAGGCGCAGTTCACATATTGAAGCTGGACCACACACCTGATAATTACCCGCAATGCACTGGACCGGAAATGGCGTCCAGCCAGCATCAAGCCCAAAGGAGGAGGCGGGAATTTCAAATCAGGAGCGCGCTGAAGAATGGATTCTCACGCCAAGTGGAGTGTGATTACAGCAGTGAGGGGAGAGATGGAGCTTTGGAGACTGCTAAGTCAGGCTACAGACTGTGACCTGGATGCTCCATTTGAATGCGAAAATGTGAGTATCAAAGTCATTTTCCACAGTAAATATAGGACACGATTAGGTCAGACAGGGATGGTTAGCGATGTGCTAGGAAGGTGCAGGAACAAGTAGCGATAGGTTAGGAGGTAAAAATGACCTGACAGGTTCCCTTCAACCACAAATATCCCATTTCTCCTGGATTTCAGCCCTTCTACAAAATTACCTGCCTACATCATTTCTGTGATCTCCTTGGTAGATCTAGAGAAAGTGGTAACAATTGCAAGGCAGCTGAAATAACTCAAACATGCTAATTCTATTATAAGAGAAGACTTGTTGCTTTAAGAGATTGATGTTAGGCTAGGGTCACATTTACGTTTTGACCCTAGCATACCGGATTGCGCTTTTATCTTAGTACTTTTCCCAGCACCGCATAGTGTTACCGCTATGCGGTGCTGGATAACACTGCCCCTAGTTACACGATATTTACCTTCCCAACCAGTCACACAGGCAGCTGCTGGGAGTGCGCTTCACAGCGCCGCACAGGAAACACTGCAGACGTTTCCTGTGCGGCGCTGTAAAGCGCACTCCCAGCAGCTGCCTGTGTGACTGGTTGGGAAGGTAAATATCAGATAACTAGGGGCGGCGTTATCCAGCGCTGCATAGCGGTAACGCTATGCGGTGCTGGGAAAAGTACTAAGATAAAAGCGCAATCCGGTAGGCTAGGGTCAAAACGTAAATGTGACCCTAGCCTTACTTGAAATGTCTACTTTTGTTCCTATTGTTACCTCCAAAGACTGGGGTAAAGTCATTTTATCTGATGACATACCCTTCAGACTTTTTGGTACATTTATAAGAATGATTGTGTGGAGAAGAAAAGGTGGGTGTTCCTGTATCCTGCCAATAGTAAGGTATCCTAAGATCATATATATGTGGGCCTGCTTTTCATCCAAGTGAATGAACTCACTTATAATTTTGCCTAAGGCTAGGTTCACATCGCATTTAGAATTGCGCTTGAACACATTGCGTTTTGCACTGAATTAACGTAATGAAACGCAAGCGTTTGATTGCGTTAACGCAGCCTTAGACTTCTATTGTAAAACGCAGTCAAACGCATTTATATTTTAAAATGCAAAATATGGTTGTGTTTTAAACTCTGCATTTATCCTGAACGCACAGGAACAATGTGGACAATTTACCCTATCGGTGTGACGCGGTTAGCCCCGCCCCTTTCATGACGCAGCCGCCCTCACAACACTGGATGAAGCCCACAGGGGGCGGCCATAATGAATGAGCGGGCGGAGGCTGCAGCACACAGCCCCGCCCATGGATTGCACAGGACCCTGCCTACGTAAACAGGTAACTATGAGCTAAAATGTATACTTTATTACTTCGTTTTTGCCACATACAATAATAACTATACAAGAGGGGTGCAGGCACCCCTCTATAGTGATACGGGGGGGCGGGAGTTTGGGGGACATGCACGGAGCTCGGAGGAGCCCGTGGCATGGGGCCAATTGTAGGAGAAGCCCACCGGAGTGGGCGGCCGGTCTCTAGGGGGGTCTAAGCCCCCCCTAGAGACCTCAACCATTCCTTTAGTTCTTAAATTTAACTCTTTACTATTCATAGAACAGTTTGTTCATCCCGGCAATAGCCGGGATGCGCAAACTATGCAGTTGCCGGATGGCTCAGGATTACACATCCTGAGCCATCCGGTTACTGCAGTGCGGTATTCAGCACACATTTTTGTGAAAAAATGTGTGTGCCCGGCATTGCGTTCACCGCATCCGGATCCGGATGCGGTGAATGCAATTCAAGTTTCAAATGTGACCCTAGCCTACATTTAAACATCCTCCAAGAGCAACTTCTCACAAAAATCAAGGAGTAGTGTGTTGATGATCAATGATTTTTTCAACATTATGGAGCACCACATCAGAAGACAAAAGTGATATGTGACTCAGTGAGCAAAACTTTGAAATTTTGCCACCATGGTTAGGAAATTCCTCACATTACAATCCCATTGAAACTGTTAGCCAGTTCTGAAAAAGCAGTGTAGAAACACAAAAACCTAAATTATGATAAATTCCAAGCTTTGATTATACAAGAATGGGCTGATATCAAGCATACCAGGGTAATTTACAGAAGTCTTCAAAAATAAGGGTCAGTACTGTAAACATAAAGTCTTTGCATAAACTTAAATTATTTGTCAATAAAAAATGTTAAACTTTATGAAATGCTTAGAATTGCAGTTCAGTAAACATAGAAACATTTGACTAATGGTATAGTTACACGTCACAACATTGCATGCAATTTAACTGGCAATTTGCTGGTTGCAGTGAAATCATTGACACATTGTTCTATTTTGTTGCCATGTACAAATGTAACAATGTGTCCATGATTTCACTGCAACCAGCAAATTGCAAGTGAAATTGCATGCAATGTTGCGACGTGTAACGGTAACCCAAGGGTACCTTTACACGCCGCAACCGCGGCGAGAAATATTGCCAGCGATATTGCGACCTGGAAATATCACTGCCACATTGCCTCCCAATTGCCTCCTGATTGCAGCGTGTAAATCGGGAATTTGGTGGCGATATGTCGCCTTGCTCCGGTCGCCTGGTTTTGGAGCACTGTTTTGAAATCTGTTCTGTCTTATCGCCACCAAATTCCTGAATTACACGCCGCAATAAGGAGGCAATTTGGCGGCGATAATTCCAGCGATAAATATCGCCGCCAAAATTATCTCCTATGGTTGTGGTGTGTAAAGGTACCCTAAGAGATCTAAAAACACTGGAGCAGCAAGCTTTGTGAAAATCAAAATTTGTGTCAGTATACAAAGTTTTGGCAACATCTTTACATAGTCTAATATAAACCATTTCGGATGGAGCTTCAATGCAGGAGATATTTTACAGTGGTTGAGCATGCACACCTTTGCTCCATTATTCAATGGAGGAGAAATGCACATGCTCAACCTCTGCTGATATCAGGCAGGGCTGTGGACGTTATTATGTCAATTAGTCTTCCAGCAAATGGTCACTTTTCATTTTGAGAAACTTTTAACTTTTAGCAGTTAAAGTAGTTTTTTTTTTAGACATTTATTTTGTAGGACGTTTGCAATATTGCGCTTTAGAGATTACAGCAAGAAGTATTGTAGTTAGATACAAATACATGTGAAAACAATTATTCAGCAATTACCGTATTTTTCGCTTTATAAGACGCACCTGATTATAAGACGCACCCTCAAGTTTGGTGAAGGAAAAGAGAAAAAAAATATTTTTTAATGTTAAATGGGGTCCGTCTTATAATGCCAGTGTCCGTCTAAGGCTGGTATCACACTGTCCGTGTGATATACAACTAGGTTGGACGTGTCACACATGATTAACTTTGAATGGCCTCCCCCCCTGTCAGGACAGGAGTGTGGAGCTACTTAAAAACACAAGCAGCTGACGCTCGCATCCAGACGTCCAGAGAGGGGGAGGCCATTCCAGTTTAATCATCCATGACACGTCCAACTTGGTCGTATTTCACACTGACTAGTGAATAGGCAGAGCTGGGAGAGCAGTGCACTCTGCACTGTGCTGTAGTGTGATGTCCTGTAATATAGAGGCAGAACTGGGGGAGCTGTGCACTCTGCACTGTGCTGTAGTGTGATGTCCTGTAATATAGAGCCAGAGCTGGGGGAACTGTGCACTCTGCACTGTGCTGTAGTGTGATGTCCTGTAATATAGAGGCAGAGCTGGGGAGCTGTGCACTCTGCACTGTGCTGTAGTGTGATGTCTTGTAATATAGAGGCAGAGCTGGGGGAGCAGTGCACTCTGCACTGTGCTGTAGTGTGATGTCTTGTAATATAGAGGCAGAGCTGGGAGAGCAGTGCACTCTGCACTGTGCTGTAGTGTGATGCCCTGTAATATAGAGGCAGAGCTGGGGGAGCAGTGCACTCTGCACTGTGCTGTAGTGTGATGTCTTGTAATATGGAGGCAGAGCTGAACCGGAGGAGCTGTGCTGTAGTGATGATGCTCGGCCTCCAGCCCTGCCAGCTTCAGATGAGTGCAGTGTGAATGAAGATCGGCCACTTCCTGGGTCCCAGCTCTGTGACACAGGGCTCAGCAAACAGAGCAGAGGGATGTTGGAATGCTGACACAAGGTACGGATCTGCCCTGCTCTGCCCCTGTCGTCATGGCAGTGATTCAGCACAAGCTCAGAGCTGATTCAGTTGCCTCTGCTGCTACACCCCGCTCCTCCATTACTTTAATAGCCCGGCACGATCTCCCCAGCAGCTGCAGGAAGCTGGGGAGCAGCCAAATGTGCCGGCTATTAGAGTAAAGGAGCGCTCCCTGCTCCCATGCCCAGCTCTGTGCGCTGTCTTCAGTGCACAGGGAACAAGTGAAGTGAATATTCATGTCGGTAATGAGCGGGGACACGTGGTGCTCCTGCCGCCTGATTCTTCAGCAGGAACCATTCCCTGCCACTTCTGACCCCACTTCACCGCTGCCCCCCCCCCCAAGTAACCCAGGATGCCAGAATGTTATATTCCGATTATAAGACGCACCCCCACTTTCCTCCAAAATTTGGAGGAAAAAAAGTGCGTCTTATAAAAGGAAAAATACGGTATATTTGACTGTATTTGGTTTTGTTTTATTCATGCACAATACACAAGCCACGTACACAAGCGCACAACAGCAAAATAGACAATTGCTAACACTGCAAATCTTACATTTCTGACAAACGCCTGGATTATCTCTGATCAATGAAGTCTGACTGCAGTTATTTATGGGCAAACTGGCATTTTACAATGGATTACTGTAAAATCCCTTCCTATTAGATATATCCTTATAGCAAGACTGTCACTTAAAGTCCATGTTTTCCACATTTTATAGTGTCAAGGCCAAACACACAGACACAACAGCCCATGGTAAACTTGCGGTATACTATATGATAACATTAGCAGTATGAATGTGTCTTGTTCTATTTTTTGCCCAGAAACCTTTTTGTTAAAAATATTCAGTCTTGTCTAGAAAAGAAAATAGTGTTTCTAGTACTATTTGTTTTACATTTGTCTCTCTGTAGCTTCAGAACTAATGATAACAGTCTGTCTTCAGTCAACACGTACCGAATGTAATGCTTAGAGCATACATTTACTCATTTGTACGGTGTTCATTTTAGGACATGGTCATTTATCGAAGTCAAAGTCAAAAAAAGCTGTTCCTGATGGTTGATTATGACTTTGACTTGGACAAATGACCTTACTAAATGACTTTGACTTTGATAAATGACTCTGACTTTGATAAATGACTCTGACTTTGATAAATGACTTTGACTTCGATAAATGACTTTGACTTCGATAATTGACTTTGACTCTGACTTTGGCTATGACTCTGACTTTGATAAATGACTTTGACTTCGATAAATGACTTTGACTATGATAAATGACTTTGACTATGATAAATGACTTTGACTATGATAAATGACTTTGACTATGACTTTGATAAATGACTATGACTTTGATAAATGACTTTGACTTTGATAAATGACTTTGACTTTGATAAATGACTTTGACTATGATAAATGACTTTGACTATGATAAATGACTTTGACTATGACTTTGATAAATGACTTTGACTTTGATAAATGACTTTGACTTTGATAAATGACTTTGACTATGATAAATGACTTTGACTATGATAAATGACTTTGACTATGACTTTGATAAATGACTATGACTTTGATAAATGACTATGACTTTGATAAATGACTTTGACTTTGATAAATGACTTTGACTTTGATAAATGACTATGACTTTGATAAATGACTTTGACTTTGATAAATGACCTTGATAAATGACTTTGATAAATGACTTTGACTTTGATAAATGACTATGACTATGATAAATGACTATCACTTTGATAAATGACTTTAACAGATTAGCATCATTTATTTTAAAAATTCTACAGTGGGTCCACTATGGATTTGAACCGTGAATGCTGGCTTCCAAAGGCCAAAAGCTTATCCACTAGACCATCCAGAAAGCTACTGTAAAAGTTCCCTTTTGGTATACTAACATAGATAACATGCACACAGTCTGTGTGCAGAAATCTGATGACCCTGATGTCTGAGAGCTTCTGACTTGTCATGCTCACACTCATGGTTATGACAAGTCACACATCACATTTATTTCTCATGGAGGTTAGCAGTATAATGAAAGTACAAATCCCCAAGCAGTGCCAATGTTTCTTAGCTTGTTTTTCTGAAGGTATTATAGTTATTAATATAATTATTATCCTCTTAAACAAAACTAATGTTAAAAAATTTTTTTTTTGAAACACTAATTTTGTATATATATATTATATATACTGTATTTACCAGTTTCTGTAAATTTCTATAATTGTTTAAAAAATTGTTTAACAGCATATAATAGTAATATATTTACCAGTGACTGTATATTTGTATCATTGTTTAGGAAATTGTTTAAGAAAATATAATAATAATAATTAATATTAGTAATAAATACATAATAATCCACTACCTCGATTTCAACAACAAAAATGCAGAACTGCAAACATTTTAATTTATTACTATATCTTATATCTATTAACTAGCATAATTTATTATACAAAAAGTATTCAACAGCAGGTTCAGCATGGATTTGAACCATGAACGCTGGCTTCCAAAGGCAAAGTGCTTCTCCACTAGACCACCAAACTAACTGTTAGGAGGAGGAGGTTTTGTTCTGCTAAGAAAATCAACATGCAAGCAGTCTGTTTGCAAAACTGTTCTGACCCTGATGGTTGACAAATCTCATTGTCATTTGTCGTGGTCAGAATCAGAATCAGACTCACGCACACTTCAAAGTGTCATGGAGACTTGCCAGTATGAAGAAGGTTCAAATCCCCAAGCAGTAGCAGGAGTTTTTTTATTTATTTTGTTAAGGTATTATTGTTTTTATTATTATAATCATTATTATTATTATTATTATTACACTTTCCAACCAAAATAATGTACAATTAAAAAGTTATGACTTTGTGCTTCATTCTCATACCTGAGTATGATAAATCACTTTCACAGATGACACTTCACTTCTCACACATAAAAATGAAAATAGTTTTCCATACACAAAAGCTTTAACCCCTTTTTTCAGTGTGGCCCGACACAATGGACCTTGCTTTATTTAAAACCCACATTTCAACAATTTTTATACATTGTTTTGTTTTCAAATAACAACAATTACTTAATGATAAGCAAATTACATGTCCTGAACTGCACGTTTGGTCTCTTTAGCAAACAAAATCACTGATGGTCTCATCTGATTGAGTGGCCTAATGGTTATTTTGGTTGGAAAGTGTAATAATAATAATAATAATAATGATTATAATAATAAAAACAATAATACCTTAACAAAATAAGTAAATAAACTCCTGCTACTGCTTGGGGATTTGAACCTTCTTTATACCAGCAAGTCTCCATGACACTTTGAAGTGTGCGTGAGTCTGATTCTGATTCTGACCACGACAAATGACAATGAGATTTGTCAACCATCAGGGTCAGAACAGTTTTGCAAACAGACTGCTTGCATGTTGATTTTCTTAGCAGAACAAAACCTCCTCCTCCTAACAGTTAGTTTGGTGGTCTAGTGGAGAAGCATTTTGCCTTTGGAAGCCAGCGTTCATGGTTCAAATCCATGCTGAACCTGCTGTAGAATACTTTTTGTATAATAAATTATGCTAGTTAATAGATATAAGATATAGTAATAAATTAAAATGTTTGCAGTTCTGCATTTTTGTTGTTGAAATCGAGGTAGTGGATTATTATGTATTTATTACTAATATTAATTATTATTATTATATTTTCTTAAACAATTTCCTAAACAATGATACAAATGTACAGTCACTGGTAAATATATTACTATTATATGCTGTTAAACAATTTTTTAAACAATTATAGAAATTTACAGAAACTGGTAAATACAGTATATATAATATATATATACAAAATTAGTGTTTCAAAAAAAAATGTTTTAACATTAGTTTTGTTTAAGAGGATAATAATTATATTAATAACTATAATACCTTCAGAAAAACAAGCTAGGAAACATTGGCACTGCTTGGGGATTTGTACTTTCATTATACTGCTAACCTCCATGAGAAATAAATGTGATGTGTGACTTGTCATAACCATGAGTGTGAGCATGACAAGTCAGAAGCTCTCAGACATCAGGGTCATCAGATTTCTGCACACAGACTGTGTGCATGTTATCTATGTTAGTATACCAAAAGGGAACTTTTACAGTAGCTTTCTGGATGGTCTAGTGGATAAGCTTTTGGCCTTTGGAAGCCAGCATTCACGGTTCAAATCCATAGTGGACCCACTGTAGAATTTTTAAAATAAATTATGCTAATCTGTTAAAGTCATTTATCAAAGTGATAGTCATTTATCATAGTCATAGTCATTTATCAAAGTCAAAGTCATTTATCAAAGTCATTTATCAAGGTCATTTATCAAAGTAAAAGTCATTTATCAAAGTCATAGTCATTTATCAAAGTCAAAGTCATTTATCAAAGTCAAAGTCATTTATCAAAGTCATAGTCATTTATCAAAGTCATAGTCAAAGTCATTTATCATAGTCAACGCCATTTATCATAGTCAAAGTCATTTATCATAGTCAAAGTCATTTATCAAAGTCAAAGTCATTTATCAAAGTCATAGTCATTTATCAAAGTCATAGTCAAAGTCATGTATCATAGTCAAAGTCATTTATCATAGTCAAAGTCATTTAACATAGTCAAAGTCATTTATCGAAGTCAAAGTCATTTATCAAAGTCAGAGTCAAAGTCAGAGTCAAAGTCAATTATCGAAGTCAAAGTCATTTATCGAAGTCAAAGTCATTTATCAAAGTCAGAGTCATTTATCAAAGTCAGAGTCATTTATCAAAGTCAAAGTCATTTAGTAAGGTCATTTGTCCAAGTCAAAGTCATAATCAACCATCAGGAACAGCTTTTTTTTACTTTGACTTCGATAAATGACCATGTCCTAAAATGAACACCGTACATTTGTCAAGTCAACTCAAATAGGCTTTCATGGACAGGACAGCTAACAGATCCTTACAGTTCAGTAGTGTTAACCCTTATCCATGGGTTACATTCCCTGACTAGTTACAGGTAAGCAAAGGCAATTGTCACCAGGTTTCTATCATCCCATCTGAGAGAAGCATAATGTAGAAATAGAGACCCTGGTTCCAGCGATGTGTCATTTACTGAGCTGCTTGCTGTCATTTTGATAAAATTAATGTTTTCTCTGCTGCAGATTTAGCAGCTCATGAATATGCTGGACTACTTGTTTAGTCCTCAAATGATAATCTCCTGCTGAATACAGTATGAATTGATCAAAACTACACTGAGCAACAAAGTAAGTGACACATTGGTGGAATTAGGGTCTATATCTCTACATTATGCTGCTCTCAGATAAGTTGGCAAAAACCTGGTGACAGATTCCCTTTAAGTGAGTAGACGGAAAAGTGTGTACAAGCAGAGTGAAAACCAGTGAGACGAGGTTAATGACAAAATCAAAAGCAAATATGCAGACAAGAAAGGGAATCTGACAGTTATTTTAGTAAAATTAAGTTTTTAGGACACTTTAATGGCCACTTTACACACACCAACATATCTGTCCAACTTCTGAACAACTTACTGGTTGCAGTGAAATCATGGACACATTGTTCCATTTGTACACAGGCACAAAATGGAACAACGTGTCCATGATTTCACTGCAACCAGTAAGTTGGTCAGAAGTTGGACAGATAAGTTGGTGTGTGTAAAGTGGTCCTAAATGTTGTTTCCAAAACTGCAACCAGAGTTAACAGTATAATTAATGCAGGGATTGAAGCCAGATTGAAAGCAGAGGTCTGTGCCATATATAACACAGCGGGGCAGTATAATAAATACCATAACTTGCAATTACAGATATACTAATGGAGATTGAAATGCACTTAGTGTATGCATATGTAGAGAACTTCAAGTCCACTGGCTATCCACAGTGATTGGCCAGCCTACAGAACCATTTTTAGTCACATACATAAAAGACATACTGATATGGAATTTAGATTGTCGAGCCCCATTAAGGACAATGGTGATCATGTCTGTAAAGTGCTGTGGAATTATTTGCACATAAGTTATAAAAGTGAGTAATATGAATAAAACTTCCCTACACACATGCCACCCAAAGGAGGGTATTGCACTTTTCCCTTTAAAGGAACTGCCAATGATATTGCTGAATTGTGTGTTTGTCATTCTACATGGAGGAGTTTTTCATTCTATCCTTTGTTTGCACCAGTGATGTAACGATAGGTGTCATATTTGGCTCCATGCTGGAAAGAGCCCTGCTTATGCCAGCACCTATTATACCTGGATGTATGTCCTCAAAAGCACATTCAGGTGAAATGTTTGTATTGCCCATGCTTGAATGACGAAACCAGCGGCCAGCTTTTGTGCTAGTAATAAAGGAGGACACCTCATGTTTTGGGAGCAAGGAAAAGTAAGAATGATTGTTTCTTTTTAAAACGTGCTAGAGAAGAAGTGGGGACCTTATTATATACTAGGGATGGATCCAGGATGTGGGGCATTATAATAATAATACCGTAATCTTTATTTATATAGCGCCAACATATTTCACAGCGCTTTGCAATTCTGAGGTTCATATACAAACAGTCATAAGTAACAGTTATCAAGGAATTCAATAATTAAAGAACAATATTGACGTCCCTGCTCATAAGAGCTTACAGTCTACAATGAGGTGGGGGTGACAAAGTACAGGGGTTTATTTACAATGATGGTGCAGCCAGCCAACTTAAGGAAATGGGGAATGGAGAAGAGCTGCATGAGTGGCCACCAGCCATTCTTTGCAAAGCATTTTGTCTCTGGTAGAGTGAATAGGCTATGTCTGAGTAACTTTGACTAGGGGGCATTATAGGCTGCTCTAAAGAGATGTGTTTTTAGGGAACGCCTGAAACTATGTAAGTTGTGGGTAGACCTAATTTCTTGGGGTACAGCATTCCAGATTATTGGTGCAGCTTGAGAGAAGTCTTGGAGTCAGGAGTGGGAGGTTCAGATTAATGCTGAAGGTAGTCTTAAGTTGCTTCCAGAGCGTAGAGAACGGGTGGAGTGATAAACAGAGTTAAGGGTAGAGAGGGTAGGGGAGTGCTGCACTGTGAAGAGCTTTGTGGGTGAGAACAAGCAATTTGAATTGGATCCTATATTGTACGTGCAACCAGTCCAATGACTGGCATAGAGCGGAAGCGTCCGAGTAACAGTTAGCAAGATAAGGCTGCCGCATTAAGGATGGACTGGAGAGGGGAAAGCCTAGTGAGGGGAGGCCAATTAATAGAGAATTACGATAATCAAGGCAGGATTGCATCAGGGCTACAGTGAGGGTTTTTGTTGCTCCATGGTGAGAAAGGGGCGGATTCTAGTGAAATTCTTTAGGTGCAAGTGGCAAGAGCGGGCGAGAGATGGTATGTAAGAGGTGAAGGAGAGATTGGTGTCAAACATAACACACAGACAGCGAGCCTGCTGCCTAGGTGTTACCATGGTGCCGCACACAGAGGGAGATGTCAGCTTTATGGAGGTTAGTGGAGGATGGGAGGAGAAGGAGTTCGGTTTTGTAAAGGTTGAGTTTTAGGTAGAGAGCGGACATGATATTGGAAATGCGGTAAGACAGTCATTGGCGTTCTGTAATACAGTGGGGGTGAGGTCAGGGGAGGAAGTGTATAGTTTTGTGTCATCAGCATAAAGATGGTACTGAAAGCTAAATTTGCTGATGGTCTGTCCAATCAGGGCAGTGTAAATAGAGAAAAAAAGAGAGCCAAGGACAAAACCCCGAGGGACCCCACTAGTGAGAGGAAGAGGAGAGGATGTGGAGCCAGCGAACGATACACTGTCAGAACACAGTCAGAAAGATAAGAAGAGAACTAGGAAAGGGCGGTGTCCTTTATGCCGATGGAGTGCAGCATAGCGAGTAGGAGATGGCGGCCAACAGAGTCAAAAGCTGCAGAGTGATCAAGAAGAATAAGTAGAGAGTGGTCATCGTTACATTTTGCCATCAGAAGGTCATTTGTCACTTTGATGAGGGCAGTTTCTGTAGAATGTAGAGGACAGAAACCAGACTAAGGACGGTGCCAGGATTGGGCGCCGAAACACGTCGGTTTATAAGAATAAAGAGAATTTCGTTTGGAACATTGTTTCCCTTGTGATCCTTTGGACGATCGGGCAGCGCGGACTGCAACACACCTTTGATCCCAGAACTCTTGAAGTACCCACGGTCCCGTGGAGGTCCAGCAGCAGCCTGCATCACTAAAACCAACGCTCTTATTCCAGTTGTGGGATTCACAACTGGACCAGGTTAGTGCAAACCTGTTTATACCGTTTAGTCCCTAATCTATGCCAAATGATAGGGCACTATTGCGCCTCTGTTGTCTCCCCTTGTATTTTTATATAGTTTTGTATAGAAACCAGACTAAAGCAGATCTAGAAGAGAGTGAGTGGAGAGGTAATGGGTGAGGCAAGAGTAGACCAGGCGCTCCAAGAGTTTGGAGATGAAGGGGAGATTGGAGACTGGTCTTTAGTTATTTGTGCAGGATAGGTCAAGAAGGTCAAGAGAAGTTTTCTTTAATAATAGAGTAATGAAAGAGTGTATGAGAGAGGAGGGGAAGATACCAGAAGAGAGGGAGAGATTGAAGATTTTGGTTAGGTGAGTGGGGAAGACTGGAGAGAGAGACTGGAGTAGGTGTGAGGGAATGGGGTCAGTGATGCATGTAGTAGGACAAGAGGAAGAAAGGAGCCTGGGGACTTCTTCTTCTGTAACTGGGTCAAATGTAGAGAGTGAGCCAAAGGAAATGTGGGGGGAAATGGGAGTAGCAATGCTTGGAGGCCAGGAGCTCATTTCCTGACAGATGTTTTCTATTTTCTCTGTGAATTAAGAAGCCAGATCATCAGCACAGAGGTCAGTGATTGGGGCCTGCACTTTAGGACTGAGGAGAGAGTGAAAGGTGTCAAAGAGTTTCTTTGGATTGTTGGATAGTGAGGAGATCACGGCGGTGAAGTAGATCTCTTTGGTGAGGTGAAGAACAGAGTTATAGGTTTTTAACATAAACTTATAGTGAATAAAGTTTTCTGGTGTGCAGGTTTTCCAGCATTGGTGTTCAGCAGTTCTAGAGCATTGCTGGAGGAATCAAGCTTGTGATGTAAGCCAGGGCTGTTTATCTCTGTGTTTAGAGGTTCTGAGGATGAGGGGTGCTGCTCGGTCCAGGGTGCTTCTGAAAATGTCATTGTATTGATTCACAGCCAGATCAAGACAGGAGAAGGAGGAGATTGGAGACAGTGATGACATGAGAGAGTCTGTGAGTGTATGAGGGTTAATGGCCTGAAGATTTCTGAATGTGTGATAGGTAGGGTGCGTTGGGGTAGGCGAGGATTTGTGAGCATGAAGGAGAGAATGTTGTGGTTTTAAGCTAATTTAAGCTATCACTCGAGGGTTAAAACATAATGAAACACTGAAAAATGCCCTGGATGAAGCTGCACCTCCTACAAATAGAAAAACTTGGCACTGATGGTGGCAACCTTGGCACATGCTGCATACATGTTTTCTCCAGCGGTTCTCCATGTGTGCTGAATGTCTGTAGAGAAAATCCAACTGGGCCAAAGATTTCATGTGTCTTGACTCACCTAATGAAAACATTTAAGGATATGTTCACATTGTGCATATTTATTGCGCTTTTTTTTTAAATGGCGCTTTTTTACGTGCATACAGGCAAAAAAGCGCAACTGCATTCACTCTGTGCTTTTTTCTGTGTGTTTTTCCCAAGCCCATTTTATAATGTGGTCTATGAGAAAAGCAAATGCAAAGAATTGACATGTCTATTCTTTTTACGCACACGCCTTTGTAGTAAAAAGTAAAATGCGCACAAAAGCACAACATGTGAATGCATTTCAGCTAAACCCATAGGTTTTGCTGGACTGGGTATCTACAATGACATTTTACTGCATTTACGTGTGCGTAAAAAAGCGCAGCAAAAATGCAGGAAAAAGCAGGAAAATGTAGTACCGTATATACTCGTGTATAAGCCGACCCGTGTATAAGCCGACCCCCCTACTTTTGCCCCCAAAACCTGGGAAAATTTATTGACTCGTGTATAAGCCGAGGGTGGACCCCAGCACAGGTATACAGCCCCCATCAGTGTGGTATACAGCAGCCTCCCCAGTGGTATATACAGGCCCCAGCAGTGTTACAGCAGCAGCCCCAGTGGTATATACAGCAGCAGCCCCAGTGGTAGTATACACGCAGCCCCAGTAGTATATACAGCCCCAGTGGTAGTATACACGCAGCCCCAGTAGTATATACAGCCCCAGTGGTAGTATACAGCCCCAGTGGTAGTATACAGCCCCAGTGGTAGTATACAGTCCCAGTGGTAGTATACAGCAGCCCCAGTGGTATATTCAGCCCCAGTGGTAGTATACAGCAGCCCCAGTGGTATATACAGCCCCAGTGGTAGTATACAGCCCCAGTGGTAGTATACAGCAGCCCCAGTAGTAGTATACAGCCCCAGTGGTAGTATACAGCAGCCCCAGTGGTATATTCAGCCCCAGTGGTAGTATACAGCAGCCCCAGTGGTATATACAGCCCCAGTGGTAGTATACACGCAGCCCCAGTAGTATATACAGCCCCAGTGGTAGTATACAGCCCCAGTGGTAGTATACAGCAGCCCCAGTAGTAGTATACAGCCCCAGTGGTAGTATACAGCCCCAGTGGTAGTATACAGCAGCCCCAGTGGTATATTCAGCCCCAGTGGTAGTATACAGCCCCAGTGGTAGTATATAGCCCCAGTGGTAGTATACATACAGCCCCAGTGGTAGTATACAGCCCCAGTGGTAGTATACAGCCCCAGTGGTAGTATACAGCAGCCCCAGTGGTATATTCTGCCCCAGTGGTAGTATACAGCCCCAGTGGTAGTATATAGCCCCAGTGGTAGTATACACACAGCCCCAGTGGTAGTATACAGCAGCCCCAGTGGTATATTCTGCCCCAGTGGTAGTATACAGCCCCAGTGGTAGTATATAGCCCCAGTGGTAGTATACACACAGCCCCAGTGGTAGTATACAGCCCCAGTGGTAGTATACAGCCCCAGTGGTAGTATATAGCCCCAGTGGTAGTATACAGGGCCCCAGCAGGGCCCCCCTCATAATTTGGCGCCCCCACCTCCCTTTCTGGGCCCCCCCGCATGCAGCGCTGCGCATATACATTACCTGTCTAGCAGCTGTCACCCTCCGATGGCTGATCGCGGCTCCCGGCTCCGGGCTCCATCTTCCTCGCTGTCTTCCTGCTGTGTGACCGGGGCGCAGCGCGATGACGTCATCGCGACGCCAGCCGGTCACCTGACAATCAGGAAGACAGAGAGGAAGATGGAGCCCGGAGCCGGGAGCCGCGATCAGCCATCGGAGGGTGACAGCTGCTAGACAGGTAATGTATATGCGCAGCGCTGCATGCGGGGGGGCCCAGAAAGGGAGGTGGGGGCGCAAAACTTTTTAGGGGGCCGTATTGACTCGCGTATAAGCCGAGGGGGGCACTTTTCAGCCCAATTTTTGGGCTGAAAAACTCGGCTTATACGCGAGTATATACGGTAAATATGCACCGTGTGAACGTATCCTAAATTTTGTCTCTCATCGGCTATCTTTTCCTTCTCCTTTAATCCCTTTACCCTTGTGCGATTTTCCTTTTTCCGTTTTTCATTTTTACCTTCCCTTCTTCCATAAATTTTTTATTTTTCTGTTAATATAGACATATGCTTATGTTTTGCAGGACAAGTTTTACTTTCAGATTAAATTATTTATTTTACCATATAGTGAACAGGAAAATGGGAAATAAATTCTAAGTGCGGTGAAATTGTAAAAATGAAAGTGCAATTACATGATTGTTTTTTGTTTTTTTTTATTCATCATGCTCATTATATGGTAAAACTGACATATCAGTATGATGCCTCGGGTCGGTATGAGTTCATAGATACCAAACATGTATACTTTTACTGTTATCTAAGTGGTGAGAAAAATTCAGAAACTTTTAAAGCAAAAGAATTTCTCTTTTGTTGCTATTTTCCGTGACCCGTAGCGTCCTCATTTTTCGGGATCTGCAGCTGTGTGATGGCTTATTTTTTGTGGCTTGAGCTGATGTTTTTAATGATACCATTTTGGGTATATGGGCTTTTTTGATCACCTGTTATTGCAATGTCGCAATGACCAAAAAAACATAACTTTTTTTCCGGTACGCAATTTTCCGATCTGATTAATCTACTATATAATTGCCGTAGGCATTTTCGTGTCGGACCCCGAAAACGCCGTGGCTATGTCACGCTGTGACGTCACCACGCGCGAGCAATGGCCGCGAAGCAGCCATTGCGAGTCGTTGGCAGAAAATAGAACCAGAGGCCCGGCTACAAAGTTAGCGATTTACCGCTGAGGTAGCGCGAGCAATGGCCATTGCGAGTCGCTACCTCAGCTGCCGCATCTGCCGCAACTCCCCCTATACTTTCAATGGGGATCTATTGCGAGTCGCTGTGTAGCGCGAGCAATGGCCGCGAGGCCATTGCGAGTCGCTACACTTGCGGCGCGGTTGCGGTAATCCCCATAGAAAGTATAGGGGGACTTGCGGCAGGTGCGGCAAGTGCGGTTTTGCAGGTGCGGCAAGTGCGGTTTTGAACTTGCAGCAGGTTTGCCCGCGAAAATTCCGTGGCAGACTCTGCTGTTGCTGGGTAGCAACCCATTTTGCCTACCAATCACCATACTCTCCTTTGTCTACCAATCACTATGCTCCCACCTGCCGCAATTTTATAGTGTTTAGTTTAACTTTTCCTCACAAATCATTCCTGCCTTGGTGATCCTGTGGGACGGACGTCGGAAAACCAGTGCTGGAACCTCATCCCTACAAGACATCTTTTTGGGCCAATATAATCGATTAGTAATTATTATTAATTATTAATATTATTATTAGTGTTAATATTAATTATTATTATTAATCGATTATGGCTTGGTGATCCTGTGGGACGGACGTCGGAAGACCAGTGCTGGAACCTCATCCCTTCAAGATCAGCTAAGATATCTTTTTGACTCAATATAATTGATTATTCATTATGATTATTTATTAATATTATTATTATTAGTGTTTATATTAATTATTATTATTTATATATTATTAATATTATTATATATTGATATATTCATAATTATATATCTTTTTGGCTCAATAGAATTGATTATTCATTATGATTATTTATTAATATTATTAGTATTATTGTTAACATTATTATTATTAATCCATTATTAATATTATTATTATATTGATATATTCATTATTATATATATATATATATTGATATAGATATATATTATATATATATATATATATATATATATATATATATATATATATATATATATATACATTCTATATATATATATATATAGATTAATATATATAGATATATATATATATATATAGATGTCATATTATATATAATGTATATGATTAGTATATATATATTTATGTTTTGTATATTAATCTATATATATCAGCTAAGATATCTTTTTGGCCCAATATAATGGATTATTTATTGATATATTCATTATTATATATATATTGATATAGATATATATATAATATATATATATATATATACATTATATAGATTAATATATATATATATATGTATATGTATATTAATCTATATATATATATATATATTATTATTTTTTTTTTTTTTTTTTTTTTTTTTACTATTTTGATTATTATTAAATTGATTTCTTATTTGTTATTTTATTTGTATGAAGATTAATTTATTTTATTAAAAAACCGCATCTGCGGCGCGGTTGCAGTAATTCCCATAGAAAGTATAGGGGGACTTGCGGCAGGTGCGGCAAAACCGCACTTGCCGCAAGTCCCCCTATACTTTCTATGGGGATTACCGCAACCGCACCGCTACTTGCACTTGCGGAGCGGTTGCGGTAATCCTTATGGGGATTACCGCAACCGCGCTGCAAGTGCTCGCACTCAACCAGCGACTCGCAATGCGGCGCGGTTGCGGTAATCTCTATGGGTATTACCGCAACCGCGCCGCAAGTGCTCGCACTTAGTTAGCGACTCGCAATGCGGCGCGGTTGCGGTTATCCTTATGGGGATTACCGCAACCGCGCCGCAAGTGCTCGCACTCAGCCAGCGACTCGCAATGCGGCGCGATTAGAGTAATCTCTATGGGTATTACCGCAATCGCGCCGCACTCAGCCAGCGACTCGCAATGTGGCGCGGTTGCGGTAATCATTAGGGATTAATCTATATATATCAGCTAAGATATCTTTTTGGGCTAATATAATCGATTATTTATTGATATATTCATAATTATATATATATATTGATATAGATATTATATATAATATATATCTATAGATATATAATATAGATTATATATAATATATATATAATATAATATATATATATACATGTTATATTACATATATATGTATATGATCAGTATATATATATATATTCTATATTAATCTATATATATATATATATATATGTATATATATATATATATATAATATAAACACATTGTAATAAATTGTAATATATAATATACATAATTTATTTAAGTTAGTAATATAACCGTTACACTTGCCGCGCGGTTGCGGTGCGGTTGCGTTAATCGCCATAGTAACTATAGGGGGACTTGCGGCAGGTGCAGCAAGTGCGGTTTTGCACTTGCGGCAAGTGCGGCTGCGAAACAAAACGTAGCTTTTTGCCTACCAATCACTATACCCCCCCCCCTGCCCCCATTTTAGTGATTAATAATATGTTGAATCCGCCATTTTATAGTGTTTCCTTTAACTTTTCCTCACAAATTATTCCTGCCTTGGTGATCCTGTGGGACGGACGTCGGAAAACCAGTGCTGGAACCTCAGACCTACAATATCAGCTAAAGATATCTTTTTGGGCCAATATAATTGATTATTTATTGATATATTCATAATTATATATATATATATATTATATATATATATATATAGATATATAGATATATATAATATGACATATATATCTATATATATATATATTAATCTATATGTATATGATTAGTATATATATATATTGTATATTAATGTATATATATAATTTATATTATATATATATATATATATATACACACATTGTAATTAATTTGTAATATATAATATACATAATTTATTTAAGTTAATAATATATATAATATATTTTTTTATATATTTTTATGATATAATTTATATATAAAAATATATTGTATATACTAAAAATTAACAATATAAATATTACTACTTTGACTATATTGCTATGCAGAATGTATATTGATTGCTTCCTTAAATAATATACTGTAGCTATTATTGCATACATTTTTCTGTATTGTGCTCAATATGAGCTCTGACAAACAAAAAAGCTCTGTTAGAGCTAAGAATGCTGCACGTCAGCGCAAGAAGCGTGCGCAGGAGGATCCGGAAACAAAATGTCTCCGTTTGCTTAAGCTCACTGAGGATTTCCATAAAAGAATTGCAAAGGAGTCTGCTGAAGAAAGAAGCAGTCGGTTGGCCAAAAAAGTTGAGGCGGAATGCAAAAGACGCAAAAAGCAAAAGGTGAAGGTGCAAGAAGAACCATCTACCTCTGACATGGCGTGCATATCTGAGTCTCCAACACTTTCTGAAATTCAACTGCCTATAACATCTGGCCGTAAACAACAAAAGGTGAAGGTGCAAGGAGAACCATCTACGTCTGACATGGCGTCCATATCTGTGTCTCCAACACTTTCTGAAACTCAACTGCCTACAACATCTGGCCGTAAAGAACAAAAGGTGAAGGTGCAAGGAAAACCATCTACCTCTAATATGGCGTCCATATCTGTGTCTCCAACACTTTTGGAAACTCAACTGCCTACAACATCTGGCACGGGTAAAGTGAAGGGCAAATGTTCTTCTAAAACAAGAACAGACAAGATTGCTTCTGCCTTGACAAGACACAAATTGGCTAAAGTCAAACGTTTACAAATTATGTCACCTCCCTCAAAACAACGCCGTTTGGCCCATTTGGCTGCCTCACAGCGTCAACTACGCCAAAAAAAAAACCTCCGTAAGAAGTCTCCAGTCACTACTTCTTTTGTTGGATGTCTTGACAGTTCTACTCAGCAACGCCTTATTTATGTAGGCATCTACAAAAAAGGTCATCTGTTGCTCACTTCACCTACGTCATCAATCCCTATTGGCTTTACTGATGACGATACCGGTATTTTAGAACATACCTGTGGGCCCATGAATGTGTTATGTCAACATTGTGAAGCACAACATTTTGAGACTGAAAGGCCATCTGATGGACAGTTCTCCCTTTGTTGTCACAAGGGCAAAGTTAAGGTACCATTACCTCAGTACCCTGAGCTCTTCACTACTTTACTGAAAGGAGACAGCCCATATAGTAAAAATCTCATGGAGAATATCAGGAGCATTAATAGTTCATTTGCATTTGCTTCCATGGGTGCAAGTGTTTCTCAACCACCTGGACACGGTCCGTACTGTTTCCGGATTCACGGCCAAATTTACCATAGAACTGGAACTCTCCACCCCGCTGAAGGTCAAGTTCCAGCATATGCACAGCTGTATATTTTGGATAGTGCTACTGCTACTGAACAACGCCTACAGTCTCCAGAAAATCTCAAGTGTAATCCAGCCTTGATGAGAATTATTGCTGAGCAATTGGAAGGTATTAATCCCTTTGTTTCAGCTTATAAAATGTTACGGCAAGTGGAGGAAGAGGAAGAACAGAAAGCATTTGAACATGGCACAAATATGCCTAATATCATCATGGCAATTAAACAAGACAGAGAGCAAGACCCAAGACGGTATAACAACCCTACTGTCCATGAAGTCGCAGTCATCTTTGAAAATGCTGATGGAGAGCCACCATTTAATAGAGACATTTTAATACATCTAAAACCAGACCCAAATAATCTGTTGGCCCCCAGAACACAGCAAATAAGCATTTTACACAGTAATTTGGATGCATTACTGTATCCATTGTTTTTCCCTCATGGAGAGCAAGGGTGGCATGAAGCACTCATGCAGCAAGGCCAAAATGCTCGCAGGGTGACACAGCTGCAGTATTACTGTTATTTGCTGTCAGTACGGACAGAATTCAATCCTGTCCTTAATGGAGGTAAACTGACCCAGCAGTACTTGGTGGATGCCTATGTTAAGATTGAGGCCAATCGTTTAAATTTTATACGACAACACCAGAAAGATTTGAAGGTAGAAGATTATTGTCTCCTTCAAGAACATTTGCTGAGAAAATCCGTAGAAAAAGGAATCCCCATTGGCAAGACGGTAATTTTACCATCTTCCTTTGAGGGAAGTCCCCGAAACATGCAGCAGAGGTATCAAGATGCCATGGCGATTGTAACTAAATTTGGAAGACCAGATCTTTTTATAACGATGACCTGTAATCCAAAATGGAGTGAAATTGCAACCAATTTACAGCCATGGCAGCGTGCTGAACATCGACCGGATTTAGTGGCCCGTGTATTCAGGATTAAACTTGAAGCCCTTTTGAAAGATATTAATTCTGGATTATTTGGTAAGGTTTGTGCTATGGTTCATGTGATAGAATTTCAAAAGCGAGGCCTACCACATGCTCACATTCTAATTATTCTGGATGCCAACTCAAAACTAAGAACTGAGGTGGAAGTGGACAATACTGTTTGGGCTGAAATTCCTGATCCATCACATTACCCTGTGCTCCATCAAATTGTCATGCAACACATGATCCATGGCCCCTGTGGACAACACAATCCCAATTCTCCATGTATGGAGAATGGAAAGTGTAAAAAAGCTTTTCCCAAAAAGTTTCAAACTAAAACTGTTATACCTGAGGATGCATATCCAAGTTATCAAAGAAACGAAGGACCTTCTTTTCAACACCATTCCAAGATGATTGATAATTCTTGGGTGGTTCCATATAACCCTTTCCTTCTATTAAAATATAAGTGCCATATCAATGTGGAAGTATGTGCTTCCATTCAGAGCGTAAAATACCTCTTCAAATATGTGTACAAAGGTCATGACAAAGCCAATGTGGAAATTTGTGAAACCAACATCAGACACGATGAAACTCATAAATTCATGGATTCCAGATATGTCAGTGCACCAGAGGCAGCTTGGCGAATCTTTGCTTTCCAAATGCATAGACAATCTCACAGCATTATTCGTCTTGCAGTACATCTGCCTCATTCACAATCACTTTTTTTTCACGAGGGTGAGTCTGTGGACAACATCACTTATTTAATGGACAGACAATCAACACTCATGGCCTACTTTACCCTCAATGAGAATGATCCCAATGCTCGGGAGTACTTATATCGTCAAATTCCGGAGCATTATGTTTGGAAAGAAGGTGCATGGGAAGTTAGAAGGAGAGGAGGTGCTTCAGTCATTGGTAGACTCTACACTGTTAGTATTCAAGAACAAGAACGTTATTTTTTAAGGCTGTTGTTACTCCATGTTAAAGGAGCTACAAGTTTTGACAACCTTAAGACTGTTAAGGAAGTCACATACTCCACTTTTAAAGAGGCGGCATTAGCCCATGGATTGCTCTTCGATGACACTGTTTGGAGAAAAACTCTATTGGATGCCTGTGTTCTCAATATGCCTGCACAGCTCCGTGACATGTTTGCATATATATGTGTGTTTGGTCCTCCTAATCATCCCCTGGAGTTGTGGCAAGAATTTAAACAACACTTCGTTCAAGATTACTGTCATGTCTACCACCCCGACACTGATGATTGTGAGCATTGTGAAGGATACGCCATGACTGATGTTGAACATGTTTTAAAATTTCATGCTAAACATTTTAATGAATTTAATCTGCCACACCCAAAAAGAAAACCACACATTCGTCCTCAATACAACAAAGAAGAAGAGTTAGTAAGAGCACATGAAATGAAAGTCACCTTAAATGATCAACAACGTTTGGCCTATACTGCAATCCATAAAGCTTTAGAGGATACAAGTGATAAGGCAAAGTGCTTTTTCCTTGATGGTCCCGGTGGAAGTGGGAAAACCTATCTCTATCATCTATTGATTCATGAACTGAGAGGAGAAGGAGAAGTTGTCTCACCTGCAGCCAGTACAGGGATTGCTGCTAATCTATTGCAAGGAGGAAGAACTATCCATTCACTGTATGGCAAACCAATACCAATTAATGAGACATCCGTTTCAAGAATCAAAAATGATACTGATGCGGCCCAACATTTGAAGACTACCAAACTCTTCATCATCGATGAGTCTACTATGTTGTCAAAATACGCTTTGCATGTAATTGATCAATTATTACGGGATGTCATGACAACTGATGTCTCCAAGAAAAATAAATTACCCTTTGGAGGGAAAGTCATTGTTCTGGGAGGAGACTTTCGGCAGTGTCTTCCTATCATCTCTCATGGAACAAGGACAGATGTCGTAGAGAGCTGCATTAAATATTCACGACAATGGCAGCTTTTCAATCAATTGCCGCTCATTAACAACATGCGCTCCATTGATCCTGATTATAGCAATTGGTTAATTCAATTGGGAAATGGAGAATTGTCCAATGATTACAACCTTGGTGATGATGTCATTGAGATCCCGCAAGACATGATCTGCACTGGTTCTTTAATCTTGGATATATTTGGTGAAAACATTGTCATTGATGTGAATAATGATGAAAGTATTCAGAATGCTGCATCACATGCCATTCTTTGTCCCAAAAATGACGCTGTGGATTTGATCAATTCAAAAGTTATGGATTGTATTCCTGGTGAATACATTGAATATTTGAGCCACGATTCCATTGATCCAGATGAGACAGAAAATCCCGAACAATATCCCGTGGAATTTCTAAATTCTCTAACACCAACAGGAATGCCTTCTCATCTCCTGAAATTAAAAGTTGGTACAATTATAATGCTTTTGCGTAATTTTAACAGCAGAAAAGGACTTTGCAACGGGACTCGGATGATTATTATTGCTTTGTTTGATAACTTGATACAAGCAAAAGTAATTTCTGGCTCGGATGAAGGAAATGTAGTCTTCATTCCAAGAATTGATCTCTGTCCATCAGAGACTGGATTGCCTTTCAAACTAAGACGTCGGCAATTTCCCGTGAAGCCTGCCTTTGCCATGACCATAAATAAATCCCAAGGACAAACTTTGGAGAAAGTGGGGATTTATTTGCCAGAACCTGTTTTTGGTCATGGACAATTATATGTGGCTTTCTCACGTGTGAAGAGACGATGCAATGTGAAGGTGAAAGTGGTGGATTCATGCATTCAAGGCAAATTGGTGCCTAACTGTGAGAAAGTCTTCACCAAAAATATTGTCTATCGGAATATTTTGGGATGAACTTTTGCATATTTTATAGTTTTTACCTTTTCTATTTTTAAAAAAAAAAAAAAAAAAAAAAAAATTAGTTTAGTCTTTTCAATTTCAGTTTTTTATGTGCATAGTTTATACAATGTTTGTGGAAAAACACATTACAGATTTCATTGGAGATGTGTATCATTCTGATTTTCTCACAGGGTGATAGAAACCACTATTTAAAGCTCCAGTACTTTACGTGCTGAGAGATTTGATTCTTATTCTTTAAAGGGAGAGGTTTTTGTGAACAGCTAAGAGACGGGTGGGATGGCTGTTCACACACATCTCATTAGCAAGGTGTGTTCCACATGTTTAGATAGATAGGGACAAACATAAATTATTAATTAGATTCTACCACGACATTTTTCTTACATTTTTTCACTTTGTTGAGGAATATACTAAATGATAATAATTGATCATGAAGGACTCACCAACAACATACTTGCTGTAATTTTCATAATTGCATATATGTAATTTGTACTTAACTTGCGGTTTGTGCAGACAACATAGTTGCGGCACTCTCATCCACAACAACTGCAGTCAACTGTGGTTAGTTAGTGGATGCATCTTATGCACCTGCTGAAGCTATGTTAACTACATTTACCGTAGGTTAACTACAAGTTTTTTTGTTATTGTATGGATATTGCTGCAAGTCTGTACTTGGTAACTCCTTCTGTATCAATTTACAAAATTTTATTATTTATATCACAATCCTCAAAAAATGTAAGAAAAATCCAGCTATTCCAAATATCTAAATTATATCAATTCGGATTTAGTTAGAGTAGGTCCCACCAGGCGTAAGGGCATCTTGACGCGATTGGTGGGCTGACACAAACTGGCTGATACACACATTAGTACTGTTAATTCATTAATTCAAAAAATTGACATATTAAGAAGTATTGCTACTTTGTGTTCTAAGACCCTTACAACATAATAGTTCAATTTTCCTTAAATGATATCAACCATACAAATATATGTAGTTGGTGTAAAGATGTCATTGGAATAATTGGATTATTATTTGAAAATATAAAAAAAAAAAAAAAAAATATTCTAGACACCCGATGCATTTGCATCGGGCTCACAGCTAGTTGATTATATATTTTGACAGGTCGGGAGTTTCTGAACGAGGTGATACCAAATGTGTGTATTTTTTTAGTAGTTTTATTTTCAATGGAGCAAAAGTGGGGTGATTTGACTTTTATGTTTTCTTTTCACACTTTTAAAAATGTTTTTTTTTATATATTTTAAACTGGCCACTAGAGGGCATCAGTGCTCCAGAGCACCTGTCGGGTGCTGTGCATTCCACTATCAGTCACTGACAGCTCGATCCAAAGGGATAACAGCGCCGATTGGATCGCTGATCCGATTGGCGCTGTTAGATACTCATCTCAGCTGATGACATAAGCTGAAATGTTGGGGAAGGATGCAGGCTCACAGCGTGTGCTCACATGAAACGGTGGGTGCCATTCTTTGACGTACATGTGTGTCATAGGTAGTGAAGGGGTTGAACTCTGTGCTGCAAACTACAGACCTGTCTCTAATCTCCCGTTTCTCTCTAAACCTCCTGTCTAATCCACTATCTGTCAAATAACTCTAAACCTTACCCCTTTGCAATCTGGTTTCTGCTACTAAAGGCCGCTTCACACGCTAGGATATAGGTGAATGAGATCATTATCTATGTCACGTGACCGTGATCCTTCCGACATCGTTAGTGCATTGTCACATGCAAGGATATCATTAGTGATCTTAAATTTGGCAACACGCCAGCTATTTGGAGAAGAGCGTTTGAACGATGTTAAACCCTGGCAGGAATAGGAGAAATATGAACGACATCGTTCAAAAAGGTGTCACACTCAACAATATGGCTTCTTCCCATGACGTTAATTGGACGACGAACGATAGATTTGAGGTCTGGATCTCAAATTTTTGATGACCATTCAAACGATTTTTCCGTCCTACATCATTCGTTTACACGCAATGACGTACTAACAATATTGTTTGAATGATCACAAATCCGTGACGTTTCAACGATATTGTTAACGATATCCTAGCGTGTGAAGCAGCCTTTACACACTACTGAAACAGCCCTTACTAGTTTGGCTCCAACGCGGCCATCTGATTGAAATCTCGCACTTTTCATTAACGCGAGAAAAGACGTTCCTCAAAGCATCTTTTTACACGTTAGGAAAAAGCGCGAGATGTCACTCAGATGGCCGTGTTGGAGCCACACTACTGGCCGCCTCACCATAGGTTAACATTGGCAACATTAATGCGGTGCTAACATGGCGTTAGCACCACGTTTATGCTGCTAAATTTCTAAGTTTTTAATGCAACACCACTTTAACATTAATGTGACCCTAGCCTTAAAGGGAACCTGTCAGCTAGTTTTTGCCTCCAAAGCTATCATTGTCTGCACCTGTAGCTTTATAATACCAGTCTAATCATCCCTGTCTGAGCTCATGGTGTAATGTGAAAGGTGAAAAAAAAGCATTTATACACTTATGGTGGGTTTACACGTCGCGATATCGGCGTCCAACTCCGACCCAACTCCGACCAAAAGTCACGTGGTTCGGGAGTTGGACCCGATATCGTTCGCGCGTTGTACGGTTTGAACGTACAATGCGATGCTGGAACGATGCCAAAACGATATCGGGGTTGAATGAGCGTGCTATTCAACCGCCCGATATCGGATGGCCGTTGTAGCCGCATCGTCCCGTGTGACAGCCCAACTACGATGTGTACGCCCACGTCACCCATTCACTCCCATGTTAACTGGTCGTTCCTGGGTTGGGGGGCGTACACATCGTCGGGACGTTGTATCCCGATATCGGGCTGTCTAAACCGGCGATGCGATGGCGGGAAAAGCGCACTCAAAAAGCGCGCTCCCGCGTCGTTGGCTCCGATATCGAGCCGATATCGGGACGTGTAAACCCACCATTACATTTCCTTATGTAATGAGGCAGTCAGTCTCCAGCTTGGAGGACGGAGACTGTTTTGCAGGTTAATAGTTAACATTTCAGCCTTATGTTAGAACATGTTGTGAGACCTGATATAATGTCATAACCATGTGACTACAATAGGCGGAGATAAGTCGTATAACATAATATGAGTTTGCTCGCTTATCTCCGCCCACTCACATGATCGTTACATCACACAGGTCCTTTAGCCATGCAAGTTAATAGTGAGTTAACTATTATCCTGCCAGACAGTCTCCCTCCTGCAAGGTGTAGACCAAAATATAAGCGTATAAATGTTTTTTTCACCTTTTACATTACACTATGAGCTCAGACAGGGATGATTAGAATCTAATATATAATTCCCCTAACGCACTTCCGTAAGTTTCGGCTCTACTTCCGTCGTCGTGGACGTGGCTGCGAGGCGGCCATTGCGAGCCGTTGCAGGGATGCGAGCAATGGCCGCGAAGAGGCCATTGCGAGTCTCCCGCCCCGGCGACGACCGACGAGAGCCGAGCGCCGTGGCCGAAAATAGAACCAAGGGCCCGGCCATGCATCGCTCAAAACACCGCTACGTATCTCTATGGGAAGTGAGGCGCTATGCTGATTGGTCGGCGCAGCACACAGCGACCAATCAGCATAGCGCCTCACTTAAGCGGGAAATTTGAAACTCAGAGTCGTCCATTATATCTCAATGGGAAGTGAGGCGTTATTCTCATTGGTCGCTGTGTGCTGGCGGCGACCAATGAGAATACCGCCTCACTTTCAGCGGTAAATTTGAAACTCAAAGTCGTCCATTATATCTCTATGGGAAGTGAGGCGCTATTCTCATTGGTCGCTGTGTGCTGCCGGCGACCAATTAGAATAGCGCCTCACTTTCAGCGGTAAATTTGAATCTCAAAGTCGTCCATTATATCTCTATATCTCTATGGGAAGTGAGGCGCTATTCTCATTGGTCGCCGCCAGGACACAGCGACCAATGAAAACAGCCAAGACAATAACCCAATAACCCAAGACAATTGCGTTCACCGCATCCGGATCTGGATGCGATGAACGCAATTCAAGATTTAAGTGTGACCCTAGCCTTGGTACACCACCCCAAGGTTTTATTGTCTGGTTTCCTGAACGCTTAAAATCATATCTTACAATTTAGAGTTCAAAAGGCAATAGAAGAAAGAGAATTTCATTCATAGTCAATATTTTTCTAATGTGTATGAGGGCTTTAAATTGTCTGTATTCAAATTTAAACATTCATATTTCTTCTAGCTAATAAGGATTATCTATGGGCAACCTGTGTGGCCACGCATGAGCCCAAGTGATAAGGGGACCCAAATCCATCTCCAAAATAGCAATCAGCTTTTACGCACAGACATATGGATTGTAAAGGGCCCAAATACTGCTCTTTCACAGAGTCCCTTTTTTGTCTGTGTTCTCCACAGTAGAATCATATAGGCTCATTCATTCATCATTGCATTTGTGTATGTTTTTTGGCTAGTTTTGTGTGCTTTGCAACTTTTTTGTTTGTTTCCTGCCAGTATATTATTCCAATGACGTCTTTTATTAAGTGTATTTTATATGTACTCAGCAGTTTTTGTTTTTTTCCACATTATGGTTGGAATCTAACAATTCTTAATGTTTTAGCCTGATTCATCAATTACAAATTACAAACAGTAGTAACATTTGGTGAAAATTCCCTCCAATACCCCTCTTCGTATGCTTTGGAATTTGAAAAATGTTTCTTTCTTTGATTTGTCACCAAAAGTAACAGGCCAAGGCAAAAAAGAAAAAAAAACATTTTTGTATAATGGGTACTTAATTTTGATGAATTTGGTGTGAAAAACAGCAACTAATACTTCAAGACTCCGAGAGTCTCGGAGTTTCATTGATAAACACAAAACTCTTTGGCTAGCTTCCCACCATGGTTCTATCAGGTCCGGGGCTGTCCAGGGTGAACCTGACAGCCCCGGAACCGATTTTACTTTAGTGCAGCCCTATGGGGCCGGATGGAGCCAGATGGCAGCTGTCTGCCATCCGGTTTCCATCTGCCCGGGAGGATCCGGGTGTATTCAGATTTTTCTCCCGGACACGAAAATGCTGCTTGCATTTTGTGTCCGGGGAAAAAAATCTCCCCAAATTGGATCCTCTCGGATTCTCCCGGATCTGGGAACGGGACGCCGGCTGCTGAAGTTCAGCGTGAGCTACGCTGAACTTCAGCACCAGGGAGCTGTTCCGTGTGAAGCGGTTCAGACTATTTCGCAGGGACAGCTGAGCTCAGCTGCATCCGGCTACAAACAGGACTGGAGGGCATATTTGCCCTCCGGTTCTGTTTGCAAATCGGGACCGGGGCTGTCAGGTTCACCCCGGACAGCCCCGGACCTGATAGAACCGAGGTGGGAAGCCAGCCTTAGACTACAATAAAATTAGACTACATTTTAGCCTTCTGAAACAGACCTCAATGTGACTCACTGTGTACAATCACACACTTTCAATTGACTTGTTTCAGTGTCATTTACTCAATAACTGCAGGCAAGTACCAGTAAGGCCCCTTTCACATCAGTGTTTTTTTTCAAATCGCGGCAGATGCTGTGAAAAAACCGCATCTGCCGCGATTACCGCATAACTGCGACACTTGCGGCACACTTGCGGCAAGCCCCATGCAATGTCTATGGGGCTTGCGGTAAGGGTGCGGCAAATGCTGCAAGTGCGGTTTCGGCACTTGCGGCAGGTGCGGCCGCGAAAAAAAAACGCTGCTTGCCTTCTTGCAGCGGTTTTTTTCGCGGCGGCACCTGCCGCAAGTGCCGATACCGCACGTGCCGCACCTGCCGCACCCTTACCGCAAGCCCCATAGACATTGCATGGGGCTTACCGCAAGTGTGCCGCAAGTGTCGCGGTTATGCGGTAATCGCGGCAGATGCGTTTTTTTAACCGCATCTGCCGCTATTTGGAAAAAAACGCTAGTGTGAAAGCACCCTTAGAAAGCTGTGTTTCCAGTTGGCTGCTATCCATAAATTCAGTTCATTATTCTGCAGTTTTGTATAGTCATATTATTAACGTCACTATTATGAAATACTTCACAGTCACCTATGTCTACATGTGTAATGGCTATTTCAGCAATATTAGTAGTGATTCACAGCTGATTCACAGCTCATCAGCAACAAACCTTCTGGGGTTAGTCAATTGAGCGATATTCTGTGCTGATTTGTTTTTAATTGAAAGTGACATCATTCAGTGACACCTGTAAGCATTTAATCTGCTCATTTGCACAATCAATGAAGTTGATAAATGATGATCACATTTTGTCACAGCTAAATTATTTTACCACTTTGCTATGAGTAATGCTAAAAGTATTGGAAAATTACATGGGAAGATTAGTAATTTTTGTTAAGACAATTCTCACATCCATTAGTGAAAAAGATTAAAAAATCAATTAAAAAAAAAAGAATTTAAACACTAAACTAAATATCCAAAGCTATTGAAAGTCAGAACTGATTGAAATCCTTTAAAAAGAAGTGATTTGAGCAACTAATAGTTTCCTTTGCTACTAACAACAGTTTACCGTAAATTCAAGCTTGGGACTGATGACTATCTTCTACCAGAAATACAGCATAAATTAAGTACTGTAATGCCCTTACCAGCATCCCTGCACTGTTTTGCTCCACTCCCCAGGAAGGGATGCATCATGTTCCACTGGTCAAGCCTGCTACACCGGTATCAGTCGTTAGGAATGGGTGTACCACAATCCGCGCTGCTGTGCCACAAAAGGTCACGATTGCAAAGTATTCACTGATCTCAGGGAGACCAGTCCAAGAAAACACTGCGTAAAGAAAAAACAACAACAGCTTGTAGTGCGCCTGTACACATGGGGCTGTTAACGGGCGGTTCTTTTGCATTTAAACTCACCTGGTCTGGTTGTAAACCACAGCCCGTAGATAAGCTTATTAATATGAAGCAGCGGAATCCTCCGGTTCCGTCCTCGTGCTTCCTACGAGGTCTTCTCCGGGGAAACACTAGTGCCGGGCGGCGTCACGTGTCTAGTAAAGGGGCCGATCCAGCTGGCGTCTTTTCAGGTCCTCTCCCTCCTCTGCAGCTCACTCCACCACTCTCCCCATAGGGAGTCAGAATAATACAAAAAGATGGAAGCGTGATGTATGTTTGGGGGCTGAGGTAAGGAAGATCTCTGATGCTGGCTTCTTTTCCGGACTTTATTAAAATAATTGCAGTTATAATTATTCAAGCTTAAGGCTCTCAAAACCCACGATGCATTTCGACGTGCATACACGTCTTTCTCAAGTGAATCACTTGAGAAAGACGTGTATGCACGTCGAAATGCATCGTGGGTTTTGAGAGCCTTAAGCTTGAATAATTATAACTGCAATTATTTTAATAAAGTCCGGAAAAGAAGCCAGCATCAGAGATCTTCCTTACCTCAGCGCCCAAACATACATCACGCTTCCATCTTTTTGTAAGAAAACACTGCGGGCAGCTGGCTAAAGCGCTCAAACACAGTGAATTCCTAGGCACATTGCCCCCTGGGAAATATGAATATGCAAATAGAGTCTGTGGAGCCTCTGTTAGGAGTCTCAAACACAGAACTTCTGTGCTTGAGACTCCTAACAGAGGCTCCACAGACTCTATTTACAAAAGGTCACGAGGAAGACAGTGCTTCAATCAAACAAACTTCCTTTATTCCTCCTTTCCTACGCATTTCGGAGCCACATCCAAGCTCCTTCCTCAGTGACATGTCTTCTTTGTGATCTTTTGTGGCACAGCAGCGCGGACCGTGGTACACCCATTCCTAACAACTGATACCGGTTTTTCCACGTCCAGTGGCAGGTGGAGGTCAAGCGGCAGCTGTATAAGGCGCTCCAGCCAGTTGTGGGTTTACACAACTAAGCAAGTTGAGTGGTCATTACACATCACCGATTTCAACAGTGTCATCATTGATAGGGCACTATTCTGCGCCTCGCTTTGTCTCCTTTGTGTTATGGTATTGCAGCTTGGATGATGCAGCTCCCTGCAGGTGGGGCTGAGTCCCAGGGCAGGACAGCACTTGTGGTAGTAGTGCTGAATGTAGGCAGTGAAGCTGCATAGCAGTTTGTGCAGAAAGGAGACACGGAGGCTGTGTGACTCTGTAAGGGTACTTTTACTGGAACCGGGTTCAAATGGCAGGTTAAGTTACAGCTTTTACAGTCTTTAGATGGGTAGCTGGCCGTGTAGTCACAGAAGAGGGTAAAGTCTTTTTGAGGCTCCCGTAGTATACCTTCTTTAGTCAATCCTACATCCTGCTGCCTTTAGCTGTGCCTGCCCTGCACAACCCACTTGTATACTAGGCCTGTTGGGCACTATGAGGTACCCTTCTTCTTTCTAGGGGCTCGACCCGGTGGGTGATCCTGGCGGGGCTGTACGTTTGGGACGGGGTTGTCAGGGCTGCTGAACTAAGCCGTGATGGCCGGTGTCGATGGCTCAGGGGGTGAACTCGCCTGTACCATTCCTCGGAGCCGGCACTCTGTTGGTGGACTAGGATTCCCCCGGATTATGGTCAATCCGATATGGGGTTTCCTCGTTCTTCTCCTGGGCTGCCTTTTCTCTCAGGCCCCCTTCCTAGGAGAGCCTTCTTTCTCTCGGGGCTCCCCTTTGCTTCTCTCCTCAGACAAAACTAAAAACTGTCTATGTGTCTTCCCACCTCCCCTAACTCCGCCCTCTGGAAATGGGTCTATCCGTCTACCCTGGCCTAATGTGGGTGTGCTGGGATGGGAGCCTCATGCAGACTTTACATGCCCCTGCAACAGGAATATTGCACACTCTATTGTGGGTGCAGTACCCCTACTGTGGAGCACTGACCAGTGGGGCACCACAATACTAATGTTAAGAACTTCAAGGCTGATGCTTCGTCCTGGCTTTATCCTGGGGGAGGTAGTTCGGATGACTTGGTTTCTAGTTTATGAGAGGGGGTTGTCATTTCCTTTGTGTGCTCAGAAGGTGAGGTGTTGAAGGCTCAGGGGGACACCCATGCTGCCTGTCCTATAGGAAAATTACACTGGGGAACACAATTTTTTAGGAGTTAGGTCAGACAACTGTTCTTAATTAATTTTTGGATGCTGAATCCAGAAAAGATCTCAGTTTTTCTCTATCACGTCAAGTTTTTGAACTATAGGATTTTTGTCTTCTCAAAAATATGTAAACTACTGTACCTAAAAAGTGTTGTTTTTTTTTTTTTAAATAGTACAAATATGAACAAAAAATGAAATATATAAGAAATAGGCATGACAAATATGTTTTTTAACACTATCATGTTTTTTACAAAGGATATATATATATCGAATTGTAATCAGATAACAAGTCTTATTACAGATATCAGTGCAATTGTGCTTCTCTGGCAGGTAAGTTGTGGAGGAAAACCTTGGCGTGCTAGAAAAAAACTGACTACATTTTTGGAATCAGCATGCCAATTTTAGTGTGAATCAGCTCAAAAACCTAACTCAACAGAAATCTTTTTTCAAATTGTTCCCCAGTGTTATTTTTGCCTTTAAATTTGCATCTCAAAATTTTTGGTGAACATAATAACTCTGTTCTTGCAGGTCACCTTGCTTTTTCTTCAGCAAGCTTTTAATCAGTTTTTGCTAAAGAAGAATGGAACACTTCAAAAATACAGTGAATAATAATCAAATCCTGCTCATGTATGTTGGTCTTTTCCTGTGACATCGACAGCAGAAATAGACACATTTTCCTTCTATTCCAAGACTGGTAAAGTAAAATAGAAAATTATTACTTCAAGTCATTGCTGCTAAAGGAGGTTCTTTAAACCACTAATTCACAGGAGTTAGGCTGCCTTCACATTTGTGTCTGGCTCTGCAGCGCATGTTGCAGATCTAAAGTCAGCTAAACGCAAGCGTATTGCGTACCTATCTCTAACATGGCGTGCGCATTCGTCTGCAAACATCAAATTAACCTTGCTTATGCCTGCGCTTGGTCGCGTATGCACACGATTGTTTAAAAAATCCGCGGCCTTGGGACGCAACATGTTGCATTTTTTGGTGGATAAAATATATGCAACCATCCGCATGCGCACACGTGCGCATAATAAACGTATTGCAGCCTATGGGTACGCAAGCTTAAGCAAGACATTGCGCATGGCAGCTTTCGGTATGCATGCAGACACGCCACTGCGCAAGCCCAGAAATTCTGGAAGGACGAAAATAGCTAAAGAAAACGGTACGTATGCGGACAATAAACGCATGCATATGGTAAAAACGCATGCATCCGCAAGTGAACGCAGCGTTTTTTCAAAGGAATGCATATGTAATTGAGCTTAAAAAGCGCGATGTTTGCGTACGGTTGCATGCGTTTTGCCTTGCGGATACGCGTGCGCATCGTACACTGCGGCGGAAGACGCAAATGTGAAGGCAGCCTTATTTAATTTATGCTGCTTCTATACTGATGTTGGTCCCTTTAGACAACTACCGATTCACAAGTTATCAACAATCATGTGGTTATATGGTAACTTGTTTTAAACAGACAACCACTTTAAGCAAGTACTTGAGAAGTATGCCTCTAGGTCATGCTTTTGGCAAGGTCTAACAAGTCACTTAAGGTGTCAAACCTACAGGTCATCATTTGACTTCGGGCAGTGATCACTTTGTGTTAGAGGCAGTGCGCTCCCTCTCCCTTCCTCCTAAATGTGGCAATTGCTATTTATCACCCATGCGGTGCCGTCATTGGTCCTGGATGTGGCAGCAGGAGCTCAGCTATCATTTACACTGAGCTCCTGGCGGTGATTGTGTGGGCACCTTGATGTAAGTTTATGTAATTTTGCATGAACTCCTTCCTGCCATAACGTAAACTTAGAAACTCATAAGATTTACATTGTAATGGTTTTCTCACATCTGCCTATAAAAAATCAGCCTGATTTACATGTAGAAAAGTTGAACGAATAAAATCTGTTTGGAGTTCCATGTCATGTGAGTGCTATGCGAGCGTGTGATTTTATTCTTGCCTAATATCCATATGTAATATGTTTTTATTTTTTTGCAACTAGTGTTCTTCAATTATTTACAGAAATATATTATTCTGTTTCACAGAATGGTAATGTATCCAAATAAACAGATGGCATATGGATGGCCCATGTGTGGTCTGTTTTTTTCTTACTTGCAGTATGCATAAAAGAAAAAGAGTGTTGCTCACTGTATAGTGGTAATGAAGCTCTGGCCAGATAACACAGAGTACCTTCCACCAGCAGGAAAGTGTCAAAACAGAAAACAAGGAACAACTATATGAGTGGTCTCTTTATTAAAGTTGATAAGTTAAAACTACAAAATAGAGGGCATCAACATTTCTAGTTCACATAGATCAAGTCTAAGTTTTTATTCAATTTGGAGGTGCCACCTTTTTTCTACAAAGACTTGCATTTTCGAGTCTTGATCATTTTAAGCGACCTTAGGCAACATTTCCTCATGCCAAAAACAACTAAGTAAAAGAATTGCATAACAGCATTGCCTTATCGTTTAACATTTGTGCAATGCGATTTTTTTATGAGATTGCACTTTGCAGTGTATTTATACGCAGATGTGAGTGAACCCTAAAAATGACTTCTGGGTCATGCATAGACATGGGGGTGAAAGCTCTGCCTGGAGTCAGGGGCCCTGAGCCTCACTGCTGGGGGCGTTGCCATTGGATCAGGGGCAGGGGGGCCTGGCCGTGACTCCAAGGAGTGTGGTTATTTGGAGCAGTGAGCAGGCTCCTCTGGACCCCGCCCCCCATATCTTGCATGGGTCCCCTCTCTCCTATCAATTACCGCTGGGCCCCGGAGATGTGGGGAGTAGGTGCGTCAGTGAGCGGTGGGCGCCGCCATGTTTTTGTGCAGCCGGTCGGTAGAGGTTGAGACTTCAACACAGTGGCCCCAGATTTCCATTTTGCCACGGCCATTTTGTTGAAGTCTCAACTTCTACCAAAGTGCTGGCAGAGACATGAATGGCAATGTGCTTCATATCCAGCAGAGGGACTGAGATCTGAGCAGAAGTTTCCTGGAACAGACAGAGGAGTCTGCAGGTAACTGAGCTCAGAGCCAGGACCGAAGCCTCTGCACCATCTACTGCCCCAGGGGTGACCGGTAAGAGAAGGGAGAGCAAGACCCCAGGTGAGGAGCCGGAGGGGCGGTGTCTGTGACCTCTGAGGGGCCACCAAGACCTTGAGTTACTGCTTGTATGTAGAGGGTGTGAGCGAGGGGTGGTGACTCAAGAATCTCTGTAACGTCTGTGGTGATTGGAGAGGTCACAGGGTCACCCCAAACTAGGAAAAGTGGAGTCCTGAGTCAGCATCACGGTCACTTTCAGAGTGTCCTCTGTATCCTCTACCCCATATACAGCAAGACACGCAGCCCTGGCTGTATACACCGACTCCGTGCCCTTGGCAAAAACCTCATTGTGCCCACACCCTTACTGTGCCGGGTCCTTTGCCCTCTACACATATACCACTACTCACTGGTGTACGCTATATACACCACTCCGTACCAGCATACGCTATATACACTGCTCCTCTCCAGTATACGGTATATGCACCTCTCCTCATCGTTATATGCTATATACACCGCTCCTCACTAGTACACAATATATACACAGCTCCTCACTGGCATACGCTATATACACTGCTCCTCTCCGGTGTATGCTATATACACCTCTCCTCACTGGTATACACTATTGTGGCACCCCTGCGAGGGATTGCCACAGGACCCACTGGTGCAGGGAAGGATGTACACCTTGGCACACATCACCTTCCACCCCAGGCCTGAAGGGGGAGACCCAATGGCTGCCCTTAAGCCAGAACCCCTATAAGGATCCAGGCCTGAGGGGAGGCGTCAGTTAGTTAGTTCCAGCTAGACAGTACAAAAGAAGGACTGGAAAGAGCTGGTTACTGGGACCAAGCCAGGCCCAGAACCAGGAAAGACTGACCCCAATTGTGCAGCGCCCTAGGGAGAAGGACGGAGGCCAGTGGGAGAGGTAGGAAGACAGAAGAGGGGAACATGTCTGGTATCCCTTTAGCTCACCCGGACACTGGAGTCTGAAGCTGTTATTACTCTATTGGTAGCAGAGAAAGCCCGGACAGATGAGGAGCATTTAGTCCCCATGGAGCTCAGGAAAACTTACACCCAAAGCCTGACCAAGCATAGGACCAGGGACCCAAGCAGAAAATAGGGATCCCCCACAGAAAGGTCCTAACTGTCGATTGTGGAGTAGCATCCTGAGACAGGAAGAGAAAGAGTGGCAGATTCAGCTCCAGGCAGAACTAACCCAATTATTGCACACACTAATAGAGGAAGCCTCACAACTCTCCAAGGTGGATGTCCCAAACTGCACCGATAACCTGGTTACCCTCCTGTACCGTGCCTGTTACCGGACATCAGTAAAAAGGTACCGAAACAGAGACTATTGTGTGTGTGTGCCTGCTTCACCGCTGCCGCCTGCAGCGTTCACAGCAGAACTGCTACTACTACACCTCTCATCCACCCCGCTGCCCAGAGGTAAAGCTCCACCTATGGGGAGCTGTACTACCAAAGCTGCATTTCCATCACCTCAGCGGTCGGCCGCAGCGCTGGTAACCCTATTACCAGGTACCTCAAGTGGCATCACGTTACAATTCCCCCCATCATCATCATCATCCACACCCTCCATTGAGGGTCCAGGGCATGGAACCAGGAACCAACCAGCCGTGATCCCCAATGAAGTAGCCACCTGCCCCGGTATCCAAGTACCCCCTACCCTGTCAACCGACTCACTATATACACAGCTCCTCACTGGTATATGCTATATGCACTGTTCCTCTCTAGTATATGCTTTCTACACCTCTCTTCACTGGTATACACTATATACACTGCTCCTCACCAGAATATTCTATATACACAGCTCCTCATTGGTATACGCTATATACACTGTTCCTCTCCGGTATATGCTTTCTACACCTCTCTTCACTGGTATACACTTTATCCACTGCTCCTCACCAGTATACACTATATACACTGCTCCTCACTGGTATATGCTATATACACTGCTCCTCACTGGTATATGCTATATATACCACTCCACCTGTATACAGTATATACATGGCTCCTCACCAGTATACGCTATATACAATGCTCCTCTCCAGTATACGCTATATACACTGCTTCTCTCTGGTATATGCTATATAGTGCTCCTCTCTGGTTTATGCTATATACACTGCTCCTCTCCAGTAGATGCTATATACACTGCTCCTCTCTGATATACACTATATACACAGCTTCTCTGTGGTAAACACTATATACACAGCTCCTCTTCGGCATATGCTATATACACAGCTCCTCTTTGGTATACACTATATACTCCACTCCTCTCTGGTATATGCTATATACACCGCTCCAAATGATATGGATCCTGTATTGGATCTTTTTATTTCCTTTTTATGATCGGAAAATTGATCCAAAAAATGAATTAACAGCTGACACGAGACAGAGGACATGGTGCACATCTGCTGCTGCACCCAGTGTTTGGTGACAGGGTATAGCGGTCATGTGACCACATCTGTCAGCTGCAGCCAATCACCGGCCTCAGGGACTCATGACCCTGAACTGAGTGACTGCAGCAGCCACATGCTTTATACAGTTAGTGAATGCAGCCGGCCACAAAGAGCATGGTGGTGCCCACCGCTCGCTGCCGCAGGCCTGCAGCTACTCCCCCGCAGCTCCAGTCCTGCAGATGTGCCCTCGCACTCCGAGACCTGCACTCCCCTTGCTCTGCAGTCACGGCTCCACCCGACAGTAAGACATGGTGGGGTTTTGGGGGAGGGATGGAGGCCATATATGCAGAACGGGGGGCCATATATAGGGAGTGAGGCTGCCAGGATGACTAGAGGAAGGATTGAGGGAGGCTGTTGGGATGGAGGAAGGAAGGAGGGAGGCTGTTGGGATAGAAAAGGCTATTAGGATAAAGGGGGGCTGTCGGGATGGAGGAACACTGTTGGGATGTAGGAAGTATGGAGGGAGGCTGTCAGAATGGAGAGAGACTGTCAGGATGGAGAAAGGATGGAGGCAAGCTGTCAGGATGGAGGAAGGATGGAGAGAGGCTATCAGGTTGATGGAAGGATGGAAGGAGACCGTCGGGATGGAGGGAAGCTGTCGGGATGGAGGAAGGATGGAGGCAGTCAGGATGGAGGAAGGATGGAGGGAGGCTGACAGGATGGACGAAGGATGAAGGAAGACTGACAGGATGGAGGAAGGATGGAGGGAGGCTGACAGGATGGAGAGAGGCTGTTGGGTTGGAGGAAGGATGGATGTATTGATGGATGGAAAGATGTATTCTCTACTGGTGTGTATAACCAGCAGCTTTCTCCATTGTCATTACAGCCTGCAGCCATCCCCATTGTTTATAAGGCCCTCAGCCGTCTCTATTGTGTATTCTCTATTGTGAACGGTCAGTATTACTCTCTATTGTGTATTCTCTATTCTGTGTATAGCCAGTAGCAGTCTCCATTGTGTATACAGCCTGCAGCCATCTCTATTGTTTATACAGCTAGCAGCCGTCTCTATTGTGTATTCTCTATTGTATGTACAGCTATTGTGTATGCAGCCCACAGCAGTCTCAAGCGTGTGTGTGTGTGTAATATATAATAGAGAGAGTGTAAAAAAAGGAAAAACAGCACAAAAAAATAGAGAAAAGTGGACTTTATTTCCCAATGGAGTGTCCACGCATTTGGCAATAAAGTCCACTTTTTTCCATTTTTTTGTGCTTGTGCTGTTTTTCCTTTTTTTTCACTCTATTGTAAGGAACCATCTGGATTGCGGGTTGGGAAATCTTTGCACATAAATTTAGGTAATTTTTGGTGCTGTTCCAATTTTTCACTATATATAATGTATGTTTAGGTGGAGGCAGAGCTAAAGTGGAGGTGGAGCCTGTGTGGAGGCTGGGCGGAGTCTCAGCGGGTGGAGGCTGTGCGGAGTCTCAGGGGGGGCCCCAAAATTTTGGCATTCAGGGGCCCTGAAATTCCTAGTGTCAGCCCTGTGCATAGAGCATAGAGTGAGCCAAGGTGAAATGATTGTGATGTCACTCTGAAGTGGAGAATAAAGGAGAAAGCAGCATAAGGGGAGCATATTATGCACACACATACTACACTACATGCACATATACACAAATTTAGTACAGCAAAAAAAAGCTGATGGGTATTTCATCTGAAAACAAGTGTATTTTTTTAGTTTAATCTATTTATCATTAGGGATGAGCGAGTATACTCGTTACTATTGGCTACATGCAGAACAGAACGGTATTCGGGATACTCACTACTCGGCAAGTTTACTCATTATGAGTAGCGAGTACAATGCAAGTCAATGGAAAATGCAAGTACTATTCTGCTGGACCCTACAAAGTTGTCTGGGGACCTGAGGAAAAGGCTGAAATGGATGCATGATTGTTTAAAAGCCTGCGGTAAAAAGCCGGCCAGAATTTTTAAATGATCAGCTGATGCATCATAATGTACCTACTCGTAACAAATAGGCGAGTATTAGAACCTATTCGTTACGATTCCAGCAAGTCTGAATATTTCACTGCTCGCTTATCCCTATTTATCATGTAAAACTGCAAAACAATTTGTGTGGAAAAACAATGTTTTACTATTTTTATTTATTACATTCCAAAATTAATCACAGCAGAAAATGAATATCATACATATTTTATAAGTTGGAAACAGTTTTATATCTGGGTTTTCATTTTCATTACTGAGGATTATGCAAGTACTTCAACAAAAATAAGGTTCCAAATATTAAAATGGAGGAAGTAGGAAATTGATAAAGAATTTCTCAACATGTCATTAATGGGGTATTCCCATCTCCAAGATCCTATGCAGTAGGTAGGTGTAATAATAATAATAATAATAATAATAATAATAGCAAATACCTTCAGAAATGTAGAATTGATATTCTGATTATACCCATGACTATGACCATTCATATAGTGACAGTTAGTTGCTTGTTAAGACATAAACCAGAAAATAGGGTGCGCTCCTGTAGTATTATGGTCAAGTGGAGGATACTTAAGTTATAGCTAAACTAACTTGGGATGGTTATGTGTCTTGCATAACTAAGGTTTAGAGCCTTCGGTGTCAACATTCACCACACAATGAGCTCGTTTCTGGATCTGGAAAGCCACGAGTCACTTGATATCAATAAACGTCCTCAAGCCCCAGGTCATGCTAATCTATTACCAGCGATTTCATGCATTGACTGCTTACCCTCATAGGAATGGCTGAATTAGAAACTACAGAAGCAGTTATGTGAGGTGCTCAAAATTAAAAGCAAGGGGCAAAGATTTGAAGGTAAACTCTTCTTTACTGGTCATACATCACAGGGTCATTTCATCACTATGTGTTACTGTTGGAATATGTTTAATGCAACAACTCTATTCCTGTATACATGAGTGTTATATTGCTAGGTTTATATGTTTGAGATAAAGTTAAATATATAATAAAAAAAACTCCCAGAGGCTCATACAGGAAAGCATGTGACTATATCCAGTTTCCTGTGTCTGTGTATGAGGAAGAAGCAGCCTGCTGCAAATGCTGCACAAAGACTGGGACACTTAAGATATCTTTTATTCCTGATTTCATTAAGCTTAACTTATCTGTTCCTGTTTGTTGCCAATTAAAAGAAGCTCTGTTGTCACATGCTTGGATTGTATCCTGAATATCCACTGCTAGCAGTTACAGCAGGGAACTCTGCCTTTCTGGGGTGAACCTGATGAAGGTGGAATTCACAGCTGTAATGCATAGTGATGAAATGACCCTGTGATGAATGACCGGTAAAGAAGAGTTCACATTCAAATCTTTGCCCCTACCTTTGATTTTGAGCACCTGACATAACCACTTCTGTAAGTTTCATGTTAGTTGCTAGTGGTCATAACTATGGATACCTAAGCTACTGTAATACCCTGCAATGGAAGTAAGCGACATAGCTAATTAGAAGATCTATAGTATGTTTCCAATTAGAGATATTTGCTAATATTATTATTACTTGATCTACTACATATTGGGATAGGATCTTGAACATGGTAAAAACCCCTTAAGGCAGGCCAATGCCAGTGGTTGATATTTATCTCCCAATCCTGGACCTCTTCAGCTAACATTTCCCACTATTCCTCCCTCCTATCACCCCACACCTGCAAGAAGCAGCTGCAATCTTTCAAATATAAAACCCATTCCCCTGACACCCTTTCCACCACCCCCTTTCTCTGGAGTGCTCTGGAATGCCCCTTCCATCTGTAATAAACTCCACTTCATTTATGACCTCTTTACCTCTCGCAGACTATCCTTCCTGGGTCTCACCGAAACATGGCTAACACCCTGCAACACAGCCTCCCCTGCTGCACTGTGTTACGGTGGCCTTCACTTCACCCACACATCTCGCACTGGCAACAAAACGGTGGAGGAGTGGTTCTTCTCCTTTCTAGCAACTGCACCTTCAACCCAATTCTACCACCCCCCCTCCCTTATCCTCTCATCTTTTGAAGTGAACTCATTCCATATTTACTCTCCTTCCAACCTCCAAGTGGCTGTCATTTATCGACCCCCGGGCCCCACCACCACCTTCATGGACTAATTCTCCATCTGGCTTCTTCACTTTTTCTCTGCTGAAATTCCTACTATCATAATGGGTGACTTCAGCATCCCTGTTGATACCCACCAGCCAGCAGCCTCCAAACTCCTGTCACTTGCTTCATCCTTTGGCCTCACTCAATGGTTCTCCACAACTACCCACACAGACGGACATACACTAGACCTCATCTATAGCTGTTTCTGCTCCCTAACTAACCCCACAACCTCCTCTCTCCCCTTCTCTGACCACCATCTACTTCCTTTCTCATCCTTGTCCTCCTCACCTGCTTCCCATGTCCACCAACTCGCACACCCTCACAGAAACCTCACACATCTTAACTCCCTCTCTCGCCCCCCACTGCCCCCTCCTACTTCTTGTATTTCTGCAGAAGACTTTGCAACACACTTCACCAGCAAGATTGATCAGATCAAACATGTCTTTGCTACCCAACCACCACAACCCCAATGTATACCAGATCACTCCCCTTTCCCACTAACCCTCCTCCCCTCCATCACTGAAAGAGAACTTGCACACCTCCTCTCTAGATCACAGCTCTCCTCCTGTGCACTGGACCCCATCCCATCTCACTTCCTCCCCAACCTCACAACCACACTCATCCCAGCCCTAACCCACCTCTTCAACATATCACTAACTTCTGGTACCTTTTGTTCTGCTTTCAAACACGCAACAATCACACCAATCTTAAAGAAACCATCCCTCGACCCCAACTCTACAACCAGATACCGGCCCATATCTCTGCTCCCATTCGCCTCCAAACTTCTCGAAAAGCATGTCCACACTGTAATCTCATCCTACCTCTCATCTAACTTCCTCTTTGACATCCTTCAATCTGGCTTCCACCCCCACCACTCCACTGAAACTGCCCTGACTAAAATTACTAATGATTTACTCACGGCCAAAGCTAACAGACAGTTCTCCATCCTTCTACTTCTTGACCTGTCCTCTGCCTTTGACACAGTTGACCACCGCCTCCTATTACATTCTCTTTGATTGGTATCACTGACCTTGCCCTCTCCTGGATCTCCTCCTACATTTCAACCGCACATTTAATGTCTCCCACTCCCACACAACCTCCTCGCCCCATCCCCTCTCTGTTGGGGTCCCTCAAGGCTCTGTCCTGGGGCTCTTCCTTTTTCCATCTATACCCTTGGTCTGGGACAGCACATAACGTTCCATGGCTTCCAGTACCACCTGTATGCTGATGACACTACCTCTCTGGCCCTGACGTCACCTCTCTGCTGTCCAGAATTCCAGATTGTCTATTAGCCATATCCTCCTTCTTCTCCTCTTGCTTCCTAAAACTCAATGCACACAAAACCAAGCTCATCATCTTTCCTCCATCTCATACACTTTCCTTACCTGATTTATCTATTACAATAAATTACATCACACTTTTCCCTCTACCTGAAGTCCACTGCCTCGGCGTAAACCTTGACTCTGCTCTGTCCTTCAATCCAAGACCTTGCCACTTCCTGCTGCCTCCAACTCAAAAATATTTCCAGAATCCGTCCCTTTCTCAACCCTCAATCTACTAAACTACTAGTGCATGCCCTCATCATCTCCCATCTCAACTACTGCAACCTTCTCCTCTATGACCTCCCTGCAAACACTCTTGCACCTCTTCAATCTGTCCTTAACTCTGCTGCCTGACTAATCCACCTCTCTCCTCGCTATTCCTCCACTTCTCCCCTCTGCAAATCCCTCCACTGGCTCCCAATTCACCAACGTATCCAATTCAAACTGCTAACATTGACTTACAGAGCCATCCACAATCTGTCCCCCCCATATATCTCTGAACAAATCTCCCGATATCATCCATTTTGTAACCTCCAATCTTCCCAAGACCTCCTCCTTTCCTCCACACTTGTATGTTCCTCATCTAACCACCTGCAAGACTTCGCCCAAGCATCCCCCATCCTCTGGAACTCTGCAACCCAAAACGTCCAACTGTCCCCTACACTTGGAACTTTCAAGCGGAACCTGAAAACCCATCTCTTCAGAACAGCCAACAACCTGCAATGACCACGGTGCCACCTTACCACCACTGGACCCGGCACTCCATCACCATTGGACCTGGAGCTCCACCACCATTGGACCTGGAGCTCCACCACCATTGGACCTGGCACTCCACCACCATTGGACCCGGTGCTCCACCACCGGACCCGGCGCTTCACCACCACCAGAGCAGACGCAACCTACTATCACTCTCCCCACTGCCCTGTAGAATGTAAGCTAGCAAAGGCAGGATCCTCTCTCTCCCCTCTGTATCAGTCTGTCACTGTTATTTTTAACTTGTTTGTATGTAACCCTTTCTCATGTACAGCACCATGGAATCAATGGTGCTCTATAAATAAATAATAAAAATAATAATATTGAGGAAATACTCTATGCATAGATTACACTAAGTTCAAGTAATGAGCGAATTTGATGGAATTCGATTCAGTGAATCCCCTTTAATTTGGACAGGAAATTAGATTAATGTTCATTTTTTTACTGGTCTATGTTGTGCTTCATAATTTTATAGATATGACCACATGGGGTTAACAAAGTAGCCCTTCTGGATTAAGCAAACCTAAATAAACATAGACTATAGGTAAAACAAACAATTAAACAAATTAAAAATTAAACAATTAAAAAATTAAATTTTTATTCATTAAATAATTAAAATCATTTTAACCCCTTCATGATCTTGCCTTTTACCTCTTTTGCATTTTCCTTTTTTCCTCCCCTTTTTTCAAGAGCCATAACTTTTTGATTTTTCCGTCACTATAGACACATGAAGGCTTGTTTTTTGTGGGACGAGTTATACTTTTGAGTGATAGAATTCATAATGATATAATTTATTTTACCATATAGTGTACTGGAAAATGGAAAATAAAATCCAAGTGCAGCGAAATATCAAAGAAATTGTAATTCCATGTTTTTTTTTATTTTTTATTTACAATGTTCTCTATACGATCAACAAAAATGGATAGCCAGATTACATGTGGGATTATTACAACATAATTCAAAGGAACAATCCCATAAGGGACCAGAAAAACCCACAAAACGTAAGGAAAATACATAGAAATTCAATCTATAACAATTTTACTAATACAAAAGTTTGTACAAATGAAATCACTATAAATCACATAAACACAAGCAGGAGGAAGCTGCTAAACACTGTGGAGAGATGACCGTATGGATATAGTATAACTGGACAGTACCATACAAGAAAGTTGCACTAAATCACAAACAATATACTAAAATAGAGTATGCTGATAGGTAGTAGTACACTACAAAGGCACTAGGAAGACAGTCACAGATCCACTATAAGATGCATATATTGTATATTTAAGATATTCTTTTATGTAGCACTGCACAACCATGACACATAAGTATTACTTATAAGTAGGTCATTTACATATTTACATTCTAATCATTAAAGTGTTCTGTGCATATAAAAAAAGTGTCATGTCTATAACTGAATATATGGTAAGCACAATTATTATACTGATATATGGTACATTACAAAGAGTTCACAGTGTCACCCACAAGATGGCCCTCTAATGTGCAGTTCACGTTACATCAATAGAGAGGGTGTACCATCATCAGCTGACTCCCGGCTGTCATGACATGACATTGGGGTCCCCTTATTACGTCAGTAGGTCATCAATTAAAGCGGGGAATGATGCGCCCCTCGCTGACGTGTTTGAAGTCATGCTTAGTGATGAGCGAGAAGCAAAATTTTCACACTTGCTATACTCGTAATGAGTTGTTTTGAATACTCGCATATTCATCCGAATAGCGAGTCCAATGTTAGTCAAATAGTGATAGGTTCTGCCCACACACTTCCAGCTATAAAACAAATCTTTCCAGGACAGGGCAGGAGGCCCTAACATCCAATCTGCTCTCCCTGAGGTGCCAACTCCCATTATGTATTGTCAATTTGTGTCAGATCGATAATGATCAACACTTCATTCATGAGCACCAGCGATACTCACCGAGTAACAAGTATCGCGAATAGTAACAATTACACTCGCTCATCACTAGTCACACTGTGAGAGAATGACAGCGCGATTTGTCAATTTAACAGAGGCAAACGCATATGTTGCACATGTTGCTTTTTTTTCCCTTGCAGATTTGGTGCAAGAATAAACCTTCAATTCTTGCAGTGTTTTTGCAGAGTTTTACCACCTCAAATGCATGAAAAAACATGTGGAAATATGCATCAAAAACACGCTAAAGATGCATTGCGTTTTGGGTGGGTTTTTCTGCTAGGAGATGTAGATTTGGAGCAGAAATTTCTGCAACCAAATACTCAATGTGCTCTAAAGGTCTTGTTGAGTTATCAGTGAAAAAGGAAGAGATGTGATATAAGTCAAGAACCTACTATAACAAAACCTCCACACTAGAATACCGCATTTACAAATATAAGCATTATTTTCTAGACAGACAAATTGTTGATTTTTTATGGGCATGTTTGGAATGGCTACTGTACCAAGATCTTGTGTTACTCAATGGAAATCCTCTGACTTGTGGTCTTTAACCATAACAGCTATATGACAAAATTTTGCAGCTCTGGCAGATATTACACATTCAGAGATAGTCATTCCTAGAAGTACTGTATTCACATGGTCACTTCTGCCATGATGCAAAAAGAGCATCTTGCCTCAGGCGGCAGTGTGTAGTTTCAGTAAGGGGGCTGCACCAACAGCCAACAGGACTCAAGAGTCTTAAAGGCTGCGGAAAGAACAAACATTCGACCAGGAAACAGTCATTATGGAGTACATCAATATAGTCACCCACTCCTTTCTTGAGCATTATGCCAAAGTCTTAGCGTCCAATCACACATGTTTGGGGCAGTGCAACTCAAACTCATTGTCAACACAAAAGCCTCAGTCAGTAGAAAATTTGGAATTGGCCCTGAGTAATAATAATAATAATAATAATAATAATAGTTATTTATATAGCACACAGGGAGAACATACAAACTTCCTACAGATGTTGTCCTTGGAGGTATTCTTTTCAACCAGCTAATCATGCACAACAGTTCACAAAGGTTGTGTGATTCTGTACTAAAGACTGTTTTACAAACTACTATATGTTTAGAAAAAGGTAGGTTATTAAGCTTTATTAAATGTTTTCATGTATTTTCCAGAATAAGAGCTTTGCAAGTTCGTAAGTGATAAAGAAGATGTGTCATTCGGCTCTCAATAATACCACATTGCTTTGTTATTCCTGTATTAAAGAGGATCAGAGTTATAATGAAGGATTTATTTCAATCAGCAAGCAGGGCATGTATATTCAAAGTGACCCTATTATCCAAAGTTAAACAATTCACTGGAAATCCTATGAATGGCCAATCTTTTGAATATTTATTAGGAGTCGTAAGGTTTCTGGCTGACCTAAAGGTCAGAATTAGTTTGTCACTCTTAGAAGGTTGGAATTACATTTCCAAGTAGGATATACGACTATCAGTCTAAGCTGCTGCATAAGAGCCTCTTTGCAATTAAAGGTTCTGCTTTGAAATGTCATAACCCTCTTGAACCCTCGAAATGAACTGTTTGTTCCGAAATGTTATTTACCAAAATCTATGTAATGAAAATGACAATACTACTACAGCATGTAACACCTGATCTGCACATGCTACGGTATATACTGATACATACCACAGTGTAAGCTACACCAACTTTCTAAAATGAATCTCCAAGTCTGTTTAAAGAAATTATTGTGTATTAGGCTTGGGTCACATTTGGGCTGGGACCCAAGTTTCCAGACAGCGCTAAAATCTTAACAATTTCTGCCATTGCAGACAGAGTTAACGGCAAGTGCTGCCTGGCAACAGGGTCCCATAGAAACCCGTAGTAGTTGCAGTGATGAGCAAAAATGTGGACTAAAAAAAAATTTGGTTTGGGAACTGGACTTGACCCAAACTTGATCCTGGACAACTTGACTCTCAACAATCGACCCCATACAAGTCGATGGACACCAAAACTGCCGGAATATGGCTGTAAAATGGTCATGGTAAGGGCTAATGGTCTGCAAATGGAGGCAAACTGGAGGTAAGAGCAGGAAAATTGCCAAGAAAACAATTGTGGAGAGGAAAATTACTTAAAGGGATTGTGTTGTTACATAGCAAGTAAATCAGGAAACTAAACATTTAAATAGTCACCCCACAGAAACGGTTTTCAGACTTTCTTCATAGAGCAAGAATGTTAAGTACAGCCTCCTACTAAGCCAGTTTTCCCAGTACACCCTACAAAGGCCAGTTTTCTTATTCTGTCGTGTAAAATATAGCAGTTGAAGTTAAAAAGTATATTATTGTATTCATGATCATGCTGGTGGTCCTGCAGATAGCCTTGCTATTGACTGCCTCATCCTCTTTGCCTTTGTGCACTTCCCCATTGCTGTTCACTGAGTGTCCCAGGGACCTAAATAATTTATTTAGAAAAAATTAGTGATCAAAACAGCCAGCCTCATCTGAATATGAATGAATAATAGAATAGCACTTACCGTAGTTGTGATTGTTTGTTGTCATTAATGGGGCCATGATTAAGAGTTGACCAGGTGCAAGACAAAGCACATGAACCATAACTACATGGAGCAGACCCATCACTCAGTATGTTCACACATATGTCGACACATACCCTTCCATCATGTAGTTGAAACACTGCCTTCTCATATTACGGAGTGTATCACATGTGAGTGAGCAGCCAATTTTAAAAAAGGCCATTAAACCACCTCTTTTCCTTGTTGATCCTCACAGGCAATATAGCCAAAGATACAACACAAAGCACCCAAGTATAAAAAAGGCCCTAAACAGTCCCTTATCCCTGTTGAGCCTAACAGCCAAGATTGCCCGAGCTCCACAATAAAGTCCCCAATTTTATAAAAGGCCCCTAAATATTTTCTTTTGCGTTATGACCTTCACAGCCAAGATTGTCAGAGCTCCACCACAAGGCACTTAATTTTAAAGAAGGCTCTTTGACAGAGTTTAGCAAAATTTCAACATTCCCCCTCAGAAAACCAACTTTGCAAAGGTCCGTATAGACCATCTAGTCTGGGTTCACCAACGTAAGCTAACTTTCTAGATTTCACACCTTCAGAATACCAGGTGGACTATAAAAACAAAAGCATTATCCACAGCACCTCATGGAAAGAGAACCCTCTGGGTTCCAGAACAATAGGCGCAAGTCCAGAGCCAGGGAGATCCACCCGGCCGTGTTAACATCCAAAAGATGAGAAGAACAGCGCCTTACAAGCTGGAAGTTCAAATTATCAATCCTTTATTCCATCCACCACAGCACAACGTTTCGGTTGTAAAGAACCTTCTTCAAGTGCATACATTACACAGAGACACCATGTGTTTTATAGTATAAAACTCCACCCACACTGATCATGAACCAATCAATGTGGAGTGGGAAAGTAAACAAAGATAAAAATCACTTATTTCCTAGACAGAGATCAACTAACCAAAGCATACTACAATGGGTACATATTAGGGATGGGCGAATCTACTCGCTAGGACTCGTTACTCGGCGAGTAGTAAGGGACTCGCAGGACTCGGTACTCTGCGAGTTTCCCAGTGATTACTCGCACGAGTCCAATGCAAATCAATATCAATCCTAGTTTTGTCAGAAACGCTGACAAAACTAGGATTGCCATTGTTTGCATTAGACTCGTGCGAGTAATCACTGGCTACTGTGCCAGTGATAGCAGGGAAACTCGCAGATAACTGCTGTTTCTTTGTGAGCGAGTCCAGCTGTCTTCTCTGTGCAGCTCCAGGGTCCTAGAGCCCGCCTGCTCACAGACATTATGTAGCAGTGCTGAGATTGTTCTCAGTCTGCTCATTCCCTGTGTACAGACATGAATGTCTGTGCACAGAGATGATGTAGCAGTGCTGAGATTGTTCTCAGTCTGCTCATTCCCTGTGTACAGACATGAATGTCTGTGCACAGAGATGATGTAGCAGTGCTGAGATTGTTCTCAGTCTGCTCATTCCCTGTGTACAGACATGAATGTCTGTGCACAGAGATGATGTAGCAGAGCTGAGATTGTTCTCAGTCTGCTCATTCCCTGTGTACAGACATGAATGTCTGTGCACAGAGATGATGTAGCAGAGCTGAGATTGTTCTCAGTCTGCTTATTCCCTGTGCATAGACATCTATATTTATGCACAGGGGATGTAGCAGAGAGGACATCGCGTTTTGGACTGCGTCGGACGGAAGAGGATTTTTTTAATTAAAGATGGAGTCCCTAATGGCTTTTTTTTTTATTTCTAATAAAAAATTTTCCTTGTGTTGTGTTTTTTTTAAAACAATTTAATAGAAATTCATGGCGGTCATGTCTAATATTGGCGTGACCGCCATAAATTTCGGGCTTAGGGCCAGCTGATAATACAAAGCTGGCCCTAACCTCTTTATTACCCAGCGTGCCACCGCTACCAGGGCCGCTGGAAGAGCGGGGTTCAGCACCAGAGGATGGCGCTTCAATGAACGCGCCATCTTCTGGGGCGGCTGCGGGCTGCAATTTGCAGCGGGGGTGTGCCCAGAAAGCTTGGGCATCCCTGCGCTGCGGATTCCAGCCCCCAGCTGCTTAGCTATACCTGGCTAGACATAGAAATTGCGCGGAGCCCCACGCATTTTTTTTTTATTATTTCATGAATTTCAGAGTCTCAGAGTCAGAGTCTCAGAGTCAGAATCTCAGAATTTCATGAAATAATTAAAAAAAAATGCGTGGGGCTCCGCGCAATTTCTATGTCTAGCCAGGTACAGCTAAGCAGCTGGGGGCTGGAATCCGCAGCGCAGGGATGCCCAAGCTTTCTGGGCACCCCCCGCTGCAAATTGCAGCCCGCAGCCGCCCCAGAAGATGGCGCGTTCATTGAAGCGCCATCCTCTGGCGCTGAACCCCGCTCTTCCAGCGGCCCTGGTAGCGGTGGCACGCTGGGTAATAGAGGTTAGGGCCAGCTTTGTATTATCAGCTGACCCTAAGCCCGAAATTTATGGCGGTCACGCCAATATTAGACATGACCGCCATGAATTTCTATTAAATTGTTTTAAAAAAAACCCAACACAAGGAAAATTTTTTATTAGAAATAAAAAAAAAAGCCATTAGGGACTCCATCTTTAATTAAAAAAATCCTCTTCCGTCCGACGCAGTCCAAAACGCGATGTCCTCTCTGCTACATCCCCTGTGCATAAATATAGATGTCTATGCACAGGGAATAAGCAGACTGAGAACAATCTCAGCTCTGCTACATCATCTCTGTGCACAGACATTCATGTCTGTACACAGGGAATGAGCAGACTGAGAACAATCTCAGCTCTGCTACATCATCTCTGTGCACAGACATTCATGTCTGTACACAGGGAATGAGCAGACTGAGAACAATCTCAGCACTGCTACATCAGGCAGCAGGCGGGCTCTAGGACCCTGGAGCTGGCAGCCTGTACAGAGGAGACAGGATCTTATCTGTGCGAGTCAGCGATTACTTACAAAGTAAACGAGCAATGCAAATAAATGACAAAACTAGGATTGCTTCAGGCTGAAGCTTCCGAGACACATCTGCGATTTGTAAATCTCACACTACTCGCTATTACTCGCTTCCCCATTCATTAACATTGGACTCGCTAGACTCGCAAGGAGTAGCGAGTCCTGTGCTCGGACTCGCTAGAGTCAAGCGATTCCGAGTAATTTAGGATTCGCCCATCACTAGTACATATAGGGCAATACTTCCACACATACAATTAGCTCATCGCCGCATGTGGAGTCATGTAATCCCGATCCATAATGCTCACCGCATATAGTCAGTAGCCGTCAGGCCTCGCCAGTTGTCATAGGAACTCCACGTCAGAGCGGGTCATCACCTATCCGCGCCGCGCACTTCCGGAGTATTAGTGCGCATGCGTCGGCGTCCGTCCTCCATTGGTTAGAACTCCCGTCAGTCAGCTAAGCTACTGACGTGTTTCCGGAGGCGGCCAGCCAAAACATCCGTTCGTTCTCTATTGGTTGGAAGCTCCTGTCATTCAACATGGACTTCCAGCCCGTTTCCAGGGGCGGGACTCTACTGGTACAATGCGATCATATCATATGTTTACCTTATCAAAACGGAAATCCGCACATATATTAACAACCCTCCTATCTATTAATCATAATTTAGCCCGTCATGGTTCTGAAATGACACAAAAACATGAACGCAATCAGCATATTATAAGGGCCGGACTACAGTCCACAATACCATCTATTTAATCCCCTCATACGATAGCCCACCCACAATTGGTGACCCACCTGTATGGGGAATACCCATATTATAATAATAAGGCCATAAATCCATAGATATAGGTAAAGCTATAAATAATCGCATTGTTACAGGACAACATATAACCCTTTAACACAAAAAGAAGGCATCATCATATAAACCCATATGGGGAAAACACAAAATTACATATAATCTCATATAGATATAGGTAGTATCAAGAACATAAGTAACACTACAGTCATCAATATACTACATTAAAGTGTCCCTTATCAATGATATTAATATGACAAAGCACCCAAGCAGATTATTAATTAATGATACAATATAAATATGCTACATATTAGAAATCCCAACATATTATAGGTAAAACAATGCCCTCTTGTGTGATCATCTCTCCACTTGCTGTGGGTCATGTCCAAATATCCAACAACAAGAATACCCATAAAGATTAGATAGTCATCCACCTATAGATCAAAAAAGTGATAGTATAAAACAAATTAAAAACAATATTTACATAGTGATGAGGAAAAAGCAAGCAAATCACCCTGAACCAAGAAGACATCCCCTCTGATCATAATCCACATTCATACCCTTTGGGAATAGGGTATCCAGCTCAAATATCCATTTCAATTCTTTCATTTTTAGTTGGGCAACACGGTTCCCACCCCTTCTCAAGGGAGGCACATCGTCTATCACCCTAAATCTGAGCTGGTTCACCGTATGGCCCATCGCATGAAAATGTCTCGGTACCGGTAGTTCAACCAACCCCGTTCTTATGGTACTTTTGTGTTTACCTATACGAGTTTTTACTTCCGTTGTTGTCTCCCCTACATAGAGGAGGCCACACGGACAGCAAATCGTATAGATCACAAAGTCACTGTGACACGTATATCTCCTCTTAATTTCATATCTCTTACCAGAACGTGGGTGATTGAAGTACCGGCCTTTGAGAAGATTGCCACAACAGGCACACCCTAGACAGGGGAAATTACCCAGACTTGGTGGTGCAAAAGTTCTCTGAATGTCCCTCTTTGCACTCCCAATGTCCGATCGAACCAGGTCATCTTTCAAATTGTGTCCCCTCCTGTAGGATATTAAAGGTGGTAATTTAAACTCCTCAACATCAGAGTGTCCTTTTGACAATAAAGGCCAATGTTTTTTGACAATATCCATGAGACTCTTACTGGATCTACAATATGTGGTTACAATTGGAATTCTCTTGGGGGGGGGGAACCTTCAATTTAGGTTTTAGCAATTCCTTTTGATCAATATCCAAGGCTCTTGACTTGAACCTTAACAGCCCACTTTTTGGGTACCCTCTTTTCAAGAACCTATTAATCATATCCTGCAATCGGCCATCAATTTTTGAGTCATCGGCAACAATTCTCCTTACTCTCAGCATTTGGCTCCAAGGGAGTGATTCCACCATTTTTCTGGGGTGCTCACTTAGGAAATGCAAAGTGCTATTTCTATCGGTACTTTTAACAAAAAGGTCCGTTTTTAAAACACCATCGTCTTTATAAACCAAGGTGTCCAAAAATTGCAAATCCACAAGCGAGCAGGTCATAGTGAACCCCAGACCAGGGTGTATGTTATTCAGAAAGTTTAAAAAACCATCCAATTCCTCCCTGTCGCCATCCCACACAAGGAAAATGTCGTCGATATAACGTCGCCAGCCCCTGACATGCCGCCAATACGAAGAACTGTACACATGCTCGCCCTCCAGGACAGCCATATAGATGTTGGCATAAGTTGGGGCCACATTGGACCCCATGGCTGTCCCCCGGCGCTGCAGATAGTAATCGTCCCCAAAAAGAAAAAAATTCCTCCTGAGGACGAACTCCAACAGCGTCAGGGCGAACAGTGCACAGCTTGGCGACATGTCAGAGGCGGCGAGCGTCACATCGACGGCATGTAAACCTCTTGTATGTTCAATTGATGTATAAAGCGACACAACATCAAAAGACACAAGCCATGTTGTGTCACAAACCGCGATCCCTGATAAGGAACAAATGAAATTTCCAGTGTCCCTTATATATGAAGGTGCCACTGTGGCAAACCTACGTAGCAAATGATCCAGAAAAATAGAGACTTTATTGCACAAAGAGCCCCTACCCGAGACAATCGGGCGTCCGGGTGGATTTTTCATGTCTTTGTGAATCTTTGGTAAGGTATACAGGGTTGGTACCACCGGGAATTCAATTACCAAAAATTCAGAAAGACCCTGATCTATGATACCATCCTTCAGTGCAGCACCAATCAAAGATTTCAGCTCTAGCTGAAATTTCTCCATTGGGTTATGGGATAATTTCTCATACACAAGGACATCATTCAGTTGCCTCATAATCTCGCCACGATACTGTACGGTGTCCATCACCACAATAGCACCGCCTTTATCGGCGGGCTTTATGGTGATGGACCCGTCATTTCTCAATTTTTTGATTGCCTCTCTCTCAAGACGTGAAATGTTTGACTTATATCCCTGATAGTTCTTACTCCTCAATTTAGTAACATCATTTTTGACCAGTTTAATAAAGGTCTCAATCACTGGGTCATGGCCTGGTGCCACAAAATTACTCTTTTTCCACAGGCCTACTTTCTTGAGAGAGAGGACATCACTAGAAGCTAGTGTATCAGCATCTGATTTATCAGAAAAATATTTGGCAAGACCCAATCTACGAAAAAACATAAACATATCATTGTCTATCCCGAACCAATCGATATACCCTGTTGGACAAAAGGTTAATCCCTTAGAGAGAATATCAACCTGAACTTTACTCAATTCACAAGACGATATATTTACCACCAAGCGATCATCATTCATCGACGTCTCCTCGACTTGGATCGGGTCACCGGTCTTCGACCATCTGCTCCTGTGCTTCCTACCGCCCCTATGTCCCCGCCGGGCCCGGGTACCGGGGTCCTTGGTTTGGATAAAAAACTGGCCCCTGTAGAGCTCCCACCATCATCTGTGGATTCAGACTCTGCCGTAGACCTCGGCTGATTATGGGGTATAGGAGGATTTTGTGGTTTCCTGGGTTTTGGTCGCTTAGGTCCAGGTTTAGGTTTAAATCCCTGTGGTGCAGAGGGCCTATACTGCCAGTTGTATACACGGCCACTATTGTAGTCCTCAATATCACGAAACCACTTAGAGCGTTTATTATCTTCAAGATTGGATCTGTACTTGGTCAGGGCATCATCAAGTTTTGTGTCAATGTCATTTAATTCTTCCTCTGTGGTACCTTCCTCCAACGCTTTCCTTGTCTCAATCATCTTTTTCTTGAGAATCTCAATCTCCTTCTTCAAAAACTCAATATTAAGGAGCATGATATCGAAAGCGTATTTGTTACCAATCGCCTCAAATTTAGCACAAAAAGCAGTATTGTTAGGCAACAATGTAGGTTGTAAACTTGGACGCAACCCACGTGGGATGCGTCTAACCTTATAATATTCAACAAGGGTGACTACATGCAATTCCATGGAGATGAATTTTTTCTGCTCATTCTCCCACTTACGTTTAAGCATGTCCACCGTGGGCTGGTTGAGAAAGGAATTGTCAACCTCGGTGTCCGAGATGATCCTTGCAGCTTCCTCATCCGTGTAAGAGAAAGGGCAGATGGAACCCGACTCACCAGCTCCTGAGTCGGACGTCTCCATGATGCTGAATCCACCGGTGCACGTGTAGAATAGACTCAATCGCTATAAAAACAAAAGCATTATCCACAGCACCTCATGGAAAGAGAACCCTCTGGGTTCCAGAACAATAGGCGCAAGTCCAGAGCCAGGGAGATCCACCCGGCCGTGTTAACATCCAAAAGATTAGAAGAACAGCGCCTTACAAGCTGGAAGTTCAAATTATCAATCCTTTATTCCATCCACCACAGCACAACGTTTCGGTTGTAAAGAACCTTACCGTAGTTGTGATTGTTTGTTGTCGGTAATGGGGCCATGATTAAGAGTTGACCAGGTGCAAGACAAAGCACATGAACCATAACTACATGGAGCAGACCCATCACTCAGTATGTTCACACATATGTCGACACATACCCTTCCATCATGTAGTTGAAACACTGCCTTCTCATATTACGGAGTGTATCACATGTGAGTGAGCAGCCAATTTTAAAAAAGGCCATTAAACCACCTCTTTTCCTTGTTGATCCTCACAGGCAATATAGCCAAAGATACAACACAAAGCACCCAAGTATAAAAAAGGCCCTAAACAGTCCCTTATCCCTGTTGAGCCTAACAGCCAAGATTGCCCGAGCTCCACAATAAAGTCCCCAATTTTATAAAAGGCCCCTAAATATTTTCTTTTGCGTTATGACCTTCACAGCCAAGATTGTCAGAGCTCCACCACAAGGCACTTAATTTTAAAGAAGGCTCTTTGACAGAGTTTAGCAAAATTTCAACATTCCCCCTCAGAAAACCAACTTTGCAAAGGTCCGTATAGACCATCTAGTCTGGGTTCACCAACGTAAGCTAACTTTCTAGATTTCACACCTTCAGAATACCAGGTGGACTAGGCGGTGTAGGTCGAATAGGTATTATCGACCATTTTTTTAAATTGGTGAATTTCTAGTTTTTTTGCGTTTTTTATTTTCTTTTTTTGGTCTTTTTTTTCTTGCTTTATGAACATAACTTACATTAAGGTGTACCCCCCCAAAACAATAAAAAAAAAAGGAACACATATGCAGCAGAAGAAGAGGAGAAGGAGCCGGTGCAAGTGGAGTCGGTTCAGTTGGACATGGCGGTGTATGTCGAAAAAGAGTTAGCCAACCTTTTTTCTTTTTTATGTTACTTTATGAGCATAACGTATATGAAGCTCTACCCACCCCTCTTCAAAAAAAAAAAAAAAAGAACTGTAAAAAATGTAACACAGAGAAGAAGGAGTAGGTGGAAGTGAAGTAGGTTTAGGTGGACATGGTGTAAGTCAAAAAGGAGTTAGCCAACCATTTTTTTTCTGTTTTTTTGTAGACTTTATGTCTTCTTTTGCTTACTTTATAACTGGTATAAAGCTCTACCACTCCAAAACAATAAAAAAAGAAACCAAGAGGAGGAAAAGGAGTACATGGAAGAGAAGTAGGTTCAGGTGGACATGTTGATATGGGTCAAAGAGGAGGAAAACAACCATTTCTTTAGTGGTTTTCAAAATTCTATTTTTTTAGAAGTTAATGTATTTTTGGATTCTCAAAACACTGAGCATGGCAATTACAATATATCAATGTATGGTTGTGGCTGGTATAGCTGTCTACTCATTTCTTTTAATTAAAGTCAGATTGTCCACATTAGCTGAGGACAAGGAGATGTGCCTGCCTGTGATGAGCCCCCAGCTGTGTTGAGCACACATTCAGAAAGTATACTTGTAACAACACAGGCCAGCACCTCTAAGGCATATTGTGGAAGCTCAGGCCATGTATTCAACTTTGCAACCCAGAAAATATATAGGGCTTAACCATCAGCTAGCTCTTGTGGACACATACTCTTCCACCATGTTTAACAAATGCTGCCTCCTGGTAATATGCACCATAGGAGACAATGCCGTATGGTGTGTTGGTCTGTATGTACATTTTTGCCAAAATACAGCCACGATAACACTCCCTTCCAAGGCAGGCCTGGTGCAACAGCTGCATTGTTCACTTCCTCCTCCTCCTCTTTGTTATTCCACCGAGCCCTTGTTGTGTGGTGGAAATGCCATAAGTAGAGCGTTACACAGCTTGGACTTATATTCGCACATTTTTTGATCCCGCTCCAGTGTCTAAGGTAACAATGCTACATTGTCTTTACAGCATGGATCCAGCAGGGTTGCCATAATCCAGTAACCTAGTAATGGCAACTGGCCAGAATCTTGGCAATTCGAGGGTCGTTGTGCAGGCACAACAGAATGTATTGGTTTGATTTGAGCCAAGATGCCCAGAGTCAACAATGAGATGTCCTCACTTGCTATGTGTTGACAGACTCCTCTGTATATCCCCAGCCACTGTTCAAACTTCTGACCACTCTGCTAAGAAGATGGGTCCTCCTCAATCTCCTCCGAAACTGTCCCTCAGCTGAAAAGTTGGGGACATGGCCACCGTTGAGCCAGGAACCCAACCGTGAACAGAGCATGGTCTGACCATACCCCATCCCCTGGGCTGGGGAGAATGGAATAGAATATACAGGAATTACAGTATGCGATCACAAATAATTCTTTCTTTGAGATAAAATATTCATTCCAAACAAGCAAGAAAATATTTTAGTTCACAAAAAGAATCAACTGTGATCCCATAATGTAATATCTTTAAGCTCTTTTGCATCTTCTCCGGCCCAAGAGATGTGGTATGATCAAACCGTGTACTGCTCATGATCAGAAAGGACAATTACACAGTAAATTATAGAGACACATGTATAAAATTATCTCAGCACAGGAACATTTTTTAAAGTACATCCAATTGTGGAAAGTATTATTATTCCAAGATATATTAATTAAAGTTGAAGGATTAGTCCGAGGCCAGCAACTCTTTTCTTAAGATCCCGTCTAATTTATGTCTATAATCTAAGATATTTTCTATTTTCTATTTCCTGCCCAACGATATCATGTGTGAGTTCCCCCCCTTAATACATCCTGCGATCCTCACATGGAGCATCATCAAGCTAACAAGCCCCAGGCACTTCATCAGCCCCTCCCTGAAATGAAGCATCACTGTGACACTAGTTTCAGGGACGGGCTGTCAATTGTATTCTATATGCTCTCCCTCAGTACTGTGACTTGGCCACCCCACCTATTTTTCCATTTCCCACAGTGCTGTGTCTCGGCCCACCACCCGTTCTTACCCACTCTCAGTGGTGCTGTGTCAATTATTCCCCGACATGCTTGATTCTCCTGTGTGATCGTGAAGTATCAGACCAACCATGCAGAAGATTCATGACGGCATGCAGGGACATCACAAGACTCCAGGCAGTCAAGGTAACACTGATACCGGTGGGGAATAGCGAGATCCCTGTTGCGGTGCTTTACATCATGCTGTCAGTTTTTGACATAGTGATGCAAAGGGTTTACAGTGCCAATCGGATTGCTGATCTGATCGGTTCTTTTAGCTACACATGTCAGGTGATATGTGTGGGGATTGATGCAAGCTCAGCGCATGAGCTTGTATCAGAGGATTGGACACAATGAAGGGCATACTATTATGCCCTTCGTCATGAAGGGATTAAAAGCATGTTTGAAGGACAAGTCAAGGTAACACTGATACCGGTGGGGAATAGCGAGATCCCTGTTGCGGTGCTTTACATCATGCTGTCAGTTTTTGACATAGTGATGCAAAGGGATTACAGTGCCAATCGGATTGCTGATCTGATCGGTTCTTTTAGCTACACATGTCAGGTGATATGTGTGGGGATTGATGCAAGCTCAGCGCATGAGCTTGTATCAGAGGATTGGACACAATGAAGGGCATACTATTATGCCCTTCGTCATGAAGGGATTAAAAGCATGTTTGAAGGAGATTTTAGGATTCATGGATTTTCACAGTTGCTGCCACATCTGGCACTGTTCCCAAGATTCACAGTCTGCAGGTGCCTCAACACCTGCAAACTCAAAGAATGTTAAAAACTTTCATTTTAAGCTCCATTAAATTATACAGGTTGAAAGAAACTAGTAGACCCAAAGGTTGTGAATAACACCTAACCTTAGATTAGGGGTGTTCTCAGTCATTGGGTTTTCCGGTGAGTGTTTTAGCCCCAAACTTTCAAGGAAATTTTAAAGGGAACCAACCACCCCAAATGACCCCCCCGGACTGTTATTATGTGTCCCTACACCCAGCACACACATTTGGGGCAATGGTTTTTGCTAAAAAAACTGTTTAGTAGAAGCTAAGATATAGCTTTATAAAGTTTAAAAAATCTTGCCGACTGGGCGTTACCTAGCTTATACTGCTGTCGAGTGCATCTGCCCGTCAGCCTCCTCTCCCCCCTCCATTCAGTAAAGCCCTGCCCTTTCTGCCTCATCACAGGCTGTTGCACGGAGTCTCATGGCCGTGACACGTCATCAGCTACAGCCAGGGTCACAAGCACACGCTCTGAGACTGAGTCACAGCTGCACAGGCAGGAAGTCACAGAGCGTGTGCTCATGACCCTGGCTGTAGCTGATGATGTGTGCACGCCCATGAGACTCCGTGCAACAGCCTGTGACGAGGCAGAAAGGGCAGGGCTTTACTGAATGGAGGGGGGAGAGGAGGCTGACGGGCAGATGCACTCGGCAGCAGTATAAGCTAGGTAACGTCCAGTCGGCAAGATTTTTTAAACTTTATAAAGCTGTATCTTAGCTTCTACTAAACAGTTTAGTTTTTTTAGCAAAAAACATTGCCCCAAATGTGTGTGCTGGGTGTAGGGACACATATTAACAGTCCGGGGGGGTCCTTTGGGGTGGTTGGTTCCCTTTAAAGGCCATTTTAAAAATTTGAACTTTTTTTTCCAAACAAAGCCGGTTGGATGCTTTTTAGTAATAAATGCAGGTGTTAAACTGATACCATTGTTATAGACTGGTACATTCTTATCAATATCAAATATAGGTTTACCAGGGCCATATATCCTTAGAGTTCAAGGTTCCTTTATAGAGTTATAATACAAAGTAATAAAAACATAAGCATCCTAATTGGACACGTTTTGAAAACAGGTTCCTTACTCATCGGTTCATACAACAAAATAACAACAATTCATTTATAAAAGAATTTACCGTACATGCATTAAGTGATTACTCATTGTCATCGGGGGAATGGTTAACCCTTAGTGACAGGAATAGACAATATAGTATCAAGTTTGTTGAGACATTAGCATAGAAACTTCACAATTTAAAAGTACAAAGCAAGAATAATGAATATCTTGTACTACAAATTCCATTAAACATAGATACATAAAAATCATGACATGTCCACTGTACATTGTGTTTTTGTTTCAATAGTTGAACTCAAAGGAAATAAGAATAAAAATAAATTTTACTTGCACTAGTAATTTGTTATCCTGTTGAATCCTCACATACTTTAGTTTTATTATTTTTATTTTTCATTTTTTATTATTATTTATGTTGCTATTTTCCATTATTTTCTTTATTTCCTTTGTTTTTTAATTTTTTATTATTTTACTACAGTATATGTAATATTTATTTATATGTATTTTTTGTATTTATTATTTTCTTAATTTTTCTAAAAAAATATATATTTTTTGTTTATTATTATACCTTATTCTACTTCCCTTGGATTGCATCTCATACAATATGCAAATGCATAATTGTGGCATGCATATCCATAACCCCCTAAATTCTAATATTTTTTTATCTGATGAAGGCTTGTTATATGTTAAGCTGAAACGCGTAATAAAAGAAGAACTTATTTTGGAATAATTTGCCATCCCTGTGATCTCTCTGGAAGCGCTTCAATTCAAACCAGAAAATTTTTTTTTCCTGCACAATATTTTTTATATCATTTTTTATTTGTCATTATTATTCATTTTCTTCACATGTTGTAAAAATATTACTCCCTAGTATAGCCATTCCATAAGTTCACCGTTCCTTATTAATGCCATTAGTTACAACTCTCTTATTATTTATTTGTTTCTCTGCTATTATTTATTTACTATGCACTGTGTGCTAATAAAGGTACACATAATCCCTTAATAGTTTGTGACTTGTTCACCCAGATGATCTATAAAAGGATCTGTTATATACAAAAACCCCCTCCCAAACCTCCATGTTTAAATTCACTAAAGATGGGGAGAACATAGCCCCCGTGGGACCGCCACACAATTGCAGAAAAAATTGGTTATAGAATTTTAAAAAGTTTCTACTGAGCAAATGTTTAACAGACATTAATAGGAACCTTTTAGTGTCTTGGGAAAAGAGAGGTGTTTTTCAAGAATTATATATAGGGCTTGCAAGGCTTTATTATGGGGTATGCACGAATAGCAAAATGTCACAACATATGTAACCCAAATCGACCCCGGCATCCATTTCATTTTGTAATTCCTGTAAGAGATCTTTGGTGTCTTTTATGTGGCTAATCATGTCTTCCACCAAGACCTGGAGCTTGTCGTCCACCCACTCAGACAACCTCTCGCATAGGGACCCAATGCCTGCCACAATCAGTCGCAGGATGGGGTAACCGTCGTTATGGGTCTTGGGGAGGGCATGAAAGACCGGACATACAGAATTAGTAACATCCAAAAATTCTTTTGCTTTTTGCTCCAAGACACCCAATGAGATACCTTCCTCTAACAGTATCATTAATTCACCCCTGAATTTGTCTGTGGGGTCACCTGACAAGGGACGGTAGGTGTTGTCATCAAATAGAATGTTTTCTACTTCTCATTTTTATAGCATAACATCCATGATGACCGCCGAACCCCCCTTATCAGATGCCCTCACCATTATATTGTTGTTATTCCTTAATTCCGACAGCACAGCTCTTTGTGGGACGCTTACATTTTGCATGGGTTCCTGTTTATTACATAGCAAATCTTTCATCTCCGTGACCATTACACTTTGAAAATTATCCATGCCAAGGCCCTGCTGTTATCCTCTAACTAGAGAGCTGGCTGGTGGGAGCTCCAATCCCACCACTGAACTAATACAACATGAAGGGAATAAAAGACAGACAGGGGAAAACCCAAGGGATAAAAGCAACTTCAAGGCTGTGGCCGAACTCCTAACACCTTAGCACCAGTCAGTTCACTGAGAGCTCCTCACACCAGGGCAACTTGCATTGAATGGAATTCAATTACCAGCACTGGGTCATAAAACTATTTGAAGGAGATGGGAGTGGTCACACCTGAACAGATCACAGGGCTTGCTATAAAAACTGACATTGACCCATAGAGTGCCAAAAGAAATTAACATTTAATCCAGAGTCTCTCAAACCACAGAATCTGGGCTCAAATTGTCACAAGTCTCCAAGACATGGGAGACAAAATTGACAGTACCTCTCATTAATGAAAGGGCCTCTGACCCCTAAAGACCGGAAATTTCAAGATAACACTTATGGAAGGAACATCGCAAACCACCTGCATTCACTTCCGCTACCATCTCCCTCAAGGTTATAACCTGAGCAGCTTGGCAATGATTGAACAAACATTGGCTCTTGATATGTGCCACCCCTGCAGGGATTGCCACAGGATCCACCGGTGCAAGGAGGGATTTACACCTTGGTACACACAGCACACAATACCTTCCACCCCAGACCTGAAGGGGAGCTCTACTGGCTGCCTTAAGCCAGATCTCCTTTAAAAGATCCAGGCCTGATGGGAGGAGTCAGTTAGTCCCAGTTAGTTCCAGTTAGTTCCAGTCAGGGAGTGAAGAGCTGGTCGCTGGGAACGATCCAGGCCCAGGACCAGGGAACACTGAGCCAGCTGTGCTGCACCCTTGGGAGAGGGTCGGAGGCAAGTGGAGAAATAAGAGAATTAAAGGAGGGGACCTTCCCTGTAGTTCACCGGACACCGGAGTCCGTCACTGCAAAGCATTCAGTGCAGCAGTAAAAGCCCGGAAGGACCAGGAGGACCAAATCCCCCTGAGGTAAATAGAAAGAGACACTCAAAACTGACCAAACACAGGACCAGGGGCCATAGGAGGAATAGGGACCCCGCAGAAGGACCTCATTGTCAGTGATAGAGTAAAGTCCTGAGAGGGAGAAGGAGCGGCGAGTTCAGTTACATGCAGGACTTACCCCAACTCACAGTACATGGTAACAGAGGAGGCCTCACAACTCTCTAAGGTGAAAGACCCCAAATTGCATCGGGGACCTGGTTACTTCTCTGGACAGTACCTGTTACCCTGTCACCAGTAAAAGGTACTGAAACAAAGAATACTGTGTGTGCGTGTGCCTGTTTAACCGCCGCCATCCACAGCGTTAACTGCAGAGACGCTACTATGACTCTCCTCATCCATCCCCGCTGCCCTGAGGTAACGCTCCACCTGTGGGGAGCTGTACTACACTGAGCTGCACCTTCATCACCTCAGCAGCCGGTTTCAGCGCTGGTATACACTTTACAGGTACCAAAGGTGGTGTTACGTAACTATTTCCCTTCACCACCATCATCCCCCACCATCCCCACCATTGAGGGTACAGGGCACGGGACCGGGGAGCGACCAGCTGTGTTTCCCCATCCAAGTTGCCATCAGCCCCTGTACCCGAGTACCCCCTACCCTGTCGACCTCCTCAACCTGGTGTCATGAACAGGATCCCGTGCCCGGTAAAACCGGGTACTGTGTGCCTACAATTGAACTTTATTAACTGTTTCTGAACTGTAAAATCGGGCCGCCATTACTCCGCCACAGAAATGGTACTGCGTCACAGCGCAGGCGGAAAAGAGCGGGAAGATAAGCCCCACCCCTTCACTCTGCCGGAGATCAGTGAAGCGCAGTGCCCAGTTCTGGAAATACCCGAGATGCTCCACTCCCCCGGTAGAGCCGACGACGACCGGAAAAGTTTGTTTTTACCTCACCGGCTGGCAGCGATTAACTAGGGGAGCCCCATCATGAGTGACTTGGATGACGCACAGGTCCTGGACAGAGGGGATGCCCGGATTGCTGCACCAAGAGCAGTGGCCCCGATAATGCCGATAGCCTTGCTGTACATACCGGGCGCAAAATGGTTGCCAACATATGAAGGTAAACCCGGTACCCTAGCAGTCTTCAAACAAAAGATGTGTGTAATGCTGGACATGTATATGATGACAGAAAAGCAGCGAGTCACCGTTGTACTAAGACAATTAACAGGCGCAGCGGAGCTGGAGGTTGAGTCCTGGAGTGATGCTGACAGGGACTCTGCTGCTAAAGTGTTTGACAAGCTCAAAGTTGTTTTCGAAAAACGCACACAGTCTGAATTGAGGATGCTGTTCTACCAGTGCAAGCAGGGACCGCAAGATACCATCAGAGACTTTGCCCTCCGTTTACAAGGGGCACTTCGGTCCTTAAAACAGGTAGACCCGGCAAATGTGCTAGAAGAGGATAAAATGCTTGCAGAGCAGTTTACAGAAGGGTTGAGGTCACACTACCACTGCCAGCAGGTACATATGTGCAGGGATGAACCTAGCCTCTCTGCTGCCTGAGGCGAACTGCAGAACGGCGCCCCCCCCCACCATATTAAATGTTTTAAAATTGGTAGAAATAAATCTGGTTTATACAGGACTATATCTATCCTGTAAAAATGAGAATAGTGGCCATTTTAATTTGGAGAAATAGAAAAAAACATGTCCAAACACAAGGATCTCAGCGCCATCGTACACACATACAAGAACCACAAAGAAGAATCCAGAACAAGGATCATTAATGGTAATGGCGGCTTGGCACAAGCGAACAAACGCACAATGATGGCAGCAGAGTGGTGGTCCTGTAGGCAGACAGGCCTGCATCATCATAGCATACACACAAGAGGCAGCACTGATTGCCAACATATTGTCTGACTAGTCAGGTATGTCCACCATGCCGCACCGTCCACACACCACATACAATGACCTGCAGTCTGATCATCAACAAGCCGCCACTGCACTAAGCTGGAGAAATGGTGCGTCTTCCCCAACAGACCACACCTCCTTCTCCCGACACACTTAGCCAATCACAAGCGCAGCACATGGGCTGTCCAGAGCTAATAGCAGGGGCCTTCCTATTGGGTTGAGTAAAGGATGTTGGAGAAGGAAGGGGGTTGAGTGCCACTGACCAACCACCACTCAAGAGAAGCATGGCTGGATGCCTGCAAGTACCGAGGGGCAGCACTGGACGTGGTGTATAATTATAGCAGTGGCGTAACTTCAGGCCCAGGGGCCCCGATGCGAAAGCTCCAACGGGTCCTCAATTATTGCAATCTTTAATAATACTAGTCTTTTTCTATGGGACTTTTGGGGCCCTACTAGGCTGCAGGGCCCGGGTGCGATTGCAACCCCTGCACCTATTGTAGTTACACCCCTGAGTTATAGCCAATCAGTCCTGCAGCATATATGAAAGGGACAATGCATCCTGCACCAGGTGCGCACATAGAAATCATGGGGCCCCATAGCAGAAATCCTAATTGGGCCCCTCCTTCCCCCCACAAAAAATATTTGGCTCAGGCTGGATCACTCTCTTTCAACTTTGCACGACGATGCCAACAAAAGTGCCCCCCAAACACTGTATGATCCCCCACAGTGATTCCTCCACCTGCATGATTACCTGACTGTACCCCTCAACTATCCTGCCACAGTATGATCCCCAACTATGAGCCCCACACAGTCTTCCATACAGTTTAAAGGACCTATGTACAGTACGGTATAATGGCCCCCAACACAGCCCACCATAAAGTATAAAGGCTTCTTTGTAGCCCTTCAAGTATTATCACGCCCTCCACAGAGCCCTCCAAATGTTATAATTAATTCCATATAGTATAAGTGGCTCCATTAGTCCTCCATATATTATAATGCACCCCCATATTCCTCCATATATTATAATGCACCCTCATAGTCCGCAATATAATATAATGCACCCTCACAGTCCGCGAAATAATATAATGCACCATCCATAGTCTTCCACATAATACACCCCCCATAATCCTTCATATAGTATAATGCCAGCATGCAAGCCTGTATCAAAGGCAAGGATACAACCTTTGAAGAATATGAATGTCAAAGGTGGTGAAGGGGTTAAATTACATTATATATAGCACACATACTGGACAACACCTGCTCATTACATACATCATACAGTCACACAGACACACACATATCATACATGTCCTTAGTGCACACATGCTATATTACACATACACAGCAGGTACACATCATATACACAGAACATGCATGCAGGACAAGTGTATATACTCACAAGATATCCTAAATATACACAGAGACACAACCTAGAGACACACACAGACACACAACCCACGCAGACACAACCTACACACACAACCCACAAACAGAAACAATCCATACACAGAGACACAATCCACACACGGACACAACCCACACAGAGACACAACCCACACACACAGACACAACCAACAGACACAACCCACACACAAATACAGCCCACACAGTTACAACACATACACAACCCACACACAGACACACACAGACACAACCCACAGACACACAAGGCACACGCAGACACACAACCCACACACAGGCACACAACCCACACATAGACACAACCCACACACACAGACACAACCCACACACAGGCACAACCCACACACAGACACACACAGGCACACAACCCACACACAGACACAACCCACACACAGACACAACCCACACAAAGACACAACCCCACACACAGACACAACCCACACACAGACACAACCCACACAGCACAGACACCCCTCACACACACAGACACAACCCACACAGCACAAACACAACCCACATACAGACACAACCCACACACAGACACAAACCCACACGCAGACTCAACCCACACACAGACACAACCCACACACAGACACAACCCACACAGCACAGACACCCCTCACACACACAGACACAACCCACACAGCACAGACACAACCCACACACAGACACAACCCACACACAGACACAAACCCACACGCAGACACAACCCACACACAGACACAAATTCACACACAGACACAAACCCACACAAAGACACAACCCACACAGCACAGGCACAAACCCACACACAGACACAACCCACACAGCACAGACACAAACCCACACACAGACACAAACCCACACTCAGACACAACCCACACACAGACACAACCCACACAGCACACACACAAACCCACACACAGACACAACCCACACAGCACAGACACAAACCCACACACAGACACAACCCACACAGCACAGACACAAACCCACACACACAACCCACACAGCACAGACACAAAACCACACACAGACACAAACCCACACAAAGACAAAACCCACACACAGACACAACCCACACAGCACAGACACAACCCACACAGCACAGACACAAACCCACACACAGACACAACCCACACAGCACAGACACCCCCGCCACACACACACATACACTCACACAGACAAATGGAGACTCACAAAGATGCTTACCCGTTACTCCGAATAGAGGAGTCTCTTGCTGCATTAAAGACTGCTAATTATTTCTCTACGTTAGATCTCACTAGTGGGTATTGGCAGGTCTACGTTGCAGAAGAAGACCGAGAGAAGACTGCATTCACAACACCAATGGGACTTTGCAAATTCAACAGCATGCCATTCGGGTTATGCAATGCACCAGGAACGTTTCAAAGACTCATGGAATGTTGCCTGGGACATCGGAACTTCGAGACAGTACTCTTATACCTGGACGACGTCATCGTGTATTCCAAAACCTACGAAGAACATCTGGAACACCTGGTGGAGGTATTTGCAGCTTTAGCAAAGTACGGAATGAAGCTTAAACCATCTAAATGTCACCTGCTGAAACCTAAAGTCCAATACCTTGAGCACGTGGTCAGCGCAGATGGAGTAGCACCAGACCCGGAAAAAGTGACCGCTATCCAGGACTGGCAGAGACCAACCACCATCACCAAAGTACGTCAATTCTTAGGTTTGGTGGGGTACTACAGAAGATTCATTAAGGGCTACACAAAGATGGCAGCGCCCCTACAAGATCTTCTGGTAGGCCAATTTAAGAAGAGAAGATCTTCAGAGCCACCATTGGAATGGGGAGAAGAACAAGAAGAAGAAGCAGGCTCTAACCGGTGAGGAAATCCTGGCTTACCCAGATTATAACTTATCATTCATCCTTTACACTGACGCAAGCAATGTAGGCCTGGGAGCAGTCCTTTCCCAGATCCAAGATGGTAGAGAGAGAGTAATTGCCTACGCCAGCAGAAAACTTCGACCCACCGAGAGGAACCCGGAAAACTACAGTTCCTTGAAGATGGAGTTCCTGGACTTGGTTTGGGCTATGACAGAAAGGTTCAAGGATTACCTGGCAGTTTCGAAATTTACCGTCTTCATGGATAATAGCCCATTAACATAACTGGATACCGCGAAGCTTGATGCATTGGAGCAAAGCTGCATGGCCTGACTATCAAACTATGACTTTACCATCAAATACTGGGCAGGCCGCCACAACAACGCAAATGCTGATGCCCTCTCCAGAAACCCTCAAGTACATCTACAGGGACTTCAAGAAGAAGAGGATGACTTAGAGGAAATAGAACTCCCAGCTTTCCATAAAAGTAGAAAATGGAAAATGGCTGAAGATCACATCTACCAGAATCATCAAACTGTTGCACTAAACCCGTTGCCTCACTGTGAATGGAAGGAGATTCAAGACAGTGATCTGGCAGTGAGCCTTGTAAAGAAGTTAATAACCCAACCGGATTCCTAACTTGAAAAGAATGCTCCACGGAGGCCCAGTACCTGTGGAAAGAAAGAAGCAGGTTATTCATCTATCAAGGTCAACTGTGCAGACGGTATATCAAACCAAGAACACATGAAATGGTATGGCAAGTTGTGGTTCCAAAGACAGATGTCCAAATGGTATTGTAAGCATATCATGGTGGAGCAGGACACTTTGGATGGAGAAAACTGGAAATATTGTTACGTGAGAGATTCTATTGGATCAGCATGAGAGCCTCCATAGAGAGATGGTGTAAAAATTGTGGACCATGCTCATTAAGAAGAAGAGACCGTAACAGCCAGAAAGCACCACTCCAGCCTATTGTGATATGGCAGTCTGCCATGGTCTGAATGGCGGCACTATACATGGCCAGTATGTTTCACACAGGCAGAAGTCTGCTGCAATGTTTTTATGAATGTCTTGCCATGGAAGCCACAGTCTGCTTAACAGCATGGCAAGAGTTAAGCTTGCAACTTGCTGCAGATGTGGGTGTGTCTCAGGTTGTTTTAGTGGAGTCCGTGCTTGATACGAGAGAGACTGAAAGACACTGAAGCCTGTAGAGCTCAGTTCCTGGAGACTGGTGTGGACTGACTACAGGCCGTGTGTCAGATATATGGACTGGAGGCTTTTGTAAAGCCAAAGAAAAGGCTCATGTTTAATTTGCACCGTGTGGTTTATGCTGTCCTGAATAAACCAGCTGGACCTATTTCCTAGAAGAGACTGTTGCATTGTTTATGGTTTTGTGCTGCTAAGCGAGTGTACCCCGGGTCCCTCCATGACCGCCTTATCACATGTGGTGGAGAATGCGGGCTGTGTAGCAGCCTTGTTGCTAGGGCAACGGACGAGGCCTACAAGCTTGGTTGCTGGGGGCAACAACACAGGTGTATGTCTCTGGATTCTGCAGCCATGCAGCTTGGTTGCTGGGGGCTATAACACAGGTGTCCAGACGTGGAAGCAAGCATCGGGCTGTGGCTTGGAGGGGCAACGAAGGTGAACAACGCTCTCAACCCAGGTGCACATGGGAGGAGTCAAGTGTCTGGGCTCTGCTTGGTGAGCAGTGACACACCACAGGCTGGAGATCCTGGTTGTACGGGTGGTACAACCAGGAAAGGTTAGTGCAACTCTACCCTCCTTTTCCCCTAGAACATTGGGTATTACCCATTGGAGCGCCCCTCCTGTTTTTTCTCGTTGCAGCTAGAAAAGCCTGGCAGCATGGAGGAGCTCCTGAAGCACCTGCTACAGAGCTACCAACAGCAGCACCAACAACATGTTGTGGGATATCCCCAAAGAGTATCCCCTATAGACTGGGTTTCCCAAAAGGGGCGATGTCCAAAAAACGGGTAGTTGCCCAAAAGGGTGCGGAGTCTCCTAAAGGAAAAGAGGTGGTGCAGACGGACTGTGGCCAGGGACAAGTGTGTTCATACTATGTGTGTCCGGTCTGCTATATGAACTACCCACCAGGAGAGGTTTCACGTGTGTGTCCCATGGAAGTCAATGCAGAAGATGTGACTGGACATGTAGACTCTGGGAGCCTGGTGATCCTAGTTAGGGCAGTGCCTGTTGTCTATCTTATACCTGGACGGAGGATTGAAGTCACCTGCATTCATGGGGACACTAAAGACTATTCAGTGTGCAGAGTTGTCATTGAAGCCCAAGGCTGGACAGTAGACAAAGGTGCAAGGGAAGCACACTATCGTACTAACTGCTGGGGGTGGGGAAGGCCTCACAGAGATGGGACTCAGACACATGAGGTGACAGAGCCTGACATGGTAACAAGGTTTGACCCTTGGTGGCAACACAGACGACCCCCTGGTATAGGGGCGTATGGTGCCAAGCTGGATGGCTTTAGGCAGAGGGGGGGGATATGTGATATGGCAGCCAGCCATGGTCTGAATGGCGGCACTATACATGGCCAGAATGTTTCACACAGGCAAAAGTCTGCTGCGATGTTTTTATGAATGTCTTGCCATGGAAGCCACAGTCTGCTTAACAGTATGGCAAGAGTTAAGCTTGCAACTTGCTGAAGATGTGGGTGTGTCTCAAGTTGTTTTAATGGAGTCTGTGTTTGACATGAGAGAGACTGAAAGAAACTGAGGCCTGGAGAGCTCAGGTCCTGGAGGCCGGTGTGGACTGACTACAGGCCGTGTGTCAGGTATATGGACTGGAGGCTTTTGCAAAGAATGGTCTAGAAAAATGGTAAAATGATTCTACAAAATTGCTGTGACCAGATAGACTGTTATTGTTAACGTTTGAGTGATAACAACTCGACATTCCCGAGTAGGAAAGTTAGAACTGCAATATTCACTATGTGCACCACTGGTGTTTTGGGGAAAAGCACAACAGAAATATGATCAAGATCTCACACATCTGCTGAGTGTTCCATGCCCATCGCCTATTCGTCCTCCAATTCTTCCTCGGCTCCTGCACCTTCATCAACAGTTTGTCTGCTACTATGTGCCCTCATTGTTCCCTCTACCCCACCCTCCCATACCAGCCGCCTTGGTGCTGATAACCATCTGGATCTCTTGTTATCCCTTCTGCATGTGCCTCCTCCTCTACTTCCTCCTATTTCTCTTGGCCCACCACCTGACTCCGAATACTGGTTAAAGTGTGCTCCAGCATGTAGATGACCGGAATAGTCATACTTATAATGGCATCGTCAGCGCTAATCATCTTAGTAGCCATTTCAAAACTCTGCAGAAAGGTGGAGAAGTCTTTGATCTGAGACCACTTCTGCAGCGTGATTTGCCCCACCTCTGGATCACATTGGCCCAGGCTATACATCATAAGATACTACACCAGGGCTCATAGCTGCTGCAACATGTGCAGAGTAGAATTCCATCGTTTCGGCACATCGCATTTCAGGCGGTGAACTGGCAGGCTGAATAACTTCTGTAGCGATGCAAGTCATTGAGCTGCGGGATGCGAACGGCGGACGTAAACACACAGCGATCGTGCCCTCTGCAGAAGTGCATCTACGCCGGGATAGTGGCCTAGAAATTGCTGGACGACCAGGTTCAAGACATGAGCCATACAAGGCACCTTGTCCTGGTGAAGAGCCGCACCTAGGTTTGCAGCATTGTCGCACACGGCCTTCCCTGGCAGCTGGTTCAGCGGAAACAACCATTGATTAAACACGATCTCCAGAGCTGACCACAACTCCTCAGCTGTGTGACTCACATTTCCCAGACATTTTAACACAAACACAACCTGATGGCGTTCAGCCCTGCTGCCAGCATAGTAAGGAGGTGTGCTGGATTCCTTCTGTGCAGTTTGTACACGTGTAACAGACAGGCTTTGGGCACAGGTGGAGGACCTAGAAGAGGTGGAGGAGGCAGAAAAAGTGCAGGAACTTCTACATACAGAGGTTTGACGCACAAGACTTGTACAGCAGCCCCTTCTCCTGCTGTCACCATAGTCACCCAGTGCCCAGTCAGCGACATGTAACACCCCTGTCCATGCTTACTTGTCCAGGTGTCTGTGGTGAAATGCACCCTGTTCACACACAAGGTTCCTCAAGGAAGTGGTGATGTTGTGTGCAACATGCTGGTGTAGCACAGGCACAGCTTTCTTCGAGAAGTAGTGGCGACTGGCATCTGGTACTGGCGCACTGCGACGGCCATAAGGTCTCGAAATTCCTCTGTATCCATCAGCCGGAAAGGCAGCTTTTCCGTAGCCAACAGCTTGCAGATGGTGAAATTCAACCTCCTAGCTTTGGCATGGGTAGGAGGAAATGGTCTTTTACTTGTCCACAGCTGAGGGACCGAGGGCTGGCTAATGTACTGAGATAGAGTTGAGTAGGGTGTCCCAGACAAACTGCTGGACTGTAAAGGAGGTGCAGGTGGACTTATTATGTCGCATTCATAAAAAGGTGGAGCTCTACATGTCTCTGACAGCGCTCAACAACAGCAGGTGTTTCCATTTTCAAAACAGCTGACAACCTGTGAATTACACTGGCTGTTGCGGGTAAAGAGGAGGAAGTTCTGTGGCCGAAAGCCTGTGTGACAGCTGTCCCCACAGTCACAGAGGATGAAGAAGCCCCAGATGCACTTGTTGGGGCAGGCGGTGGTTGGCCAGACCCGCTAGGCCGCATAGTAACACAGTGATTTTCCCACTATGACTTATGGTTTTATGTTCATGTGACGGTTCATTCATGAAGTACTCAAACTATTGATTTTTTGGCCTTTAATTAGATTTTGTTTACAAATTTTGCAGATAACATGAGTTGTGTCATCCTTTGCGATCTGAAAAAAGGCCCTGGCTACGCAAGTCTTAGCGCCCATATGATCAGCAGAGCCACCACAGCTTCTGCACAGAGGCAGAGCTGTGGCTGAGGACGCAGTTGTTGACGTGCTTCCAGAACTCCGTCTCTGTCCAGGAAGCCGTAACCTAACCTCGTCACTACCATCCTCCTCTACCTCCTCTGCTGAGCTCATCAACTGCCTTCCTGTGGGTTAACAGTAAGTGGGATCTCCAACCTCAACATCACCCTGTGTGTTCTCACACTCGTTATCCTCAGAGCCAACCTCTTCCTGCCCTGATCACAAAGCAAGATGTCGTTCCAATCATGCATCTGAGTCTCATCATCATCTGCCTCATCAACAGAGGTTACAGTTTGGGAATGAGGGTCTACATTATGCTCAGACCCTTCTTCATCTGGGCATGGATCCGATTCACAAAGACTTTGGGCATCGGTGCAGATCATTTCCTCGTCTTGACTCAATAAAGCTTTGGAGCAGACCTCTGATTCCAAGGCTATAGTATGAGTGAACATCTCTGCAGACTCACCCATCTGTGTTAACCATAGTCATTAGGGCAGCTGAAGGCGTGTGAGCTATGAGGAAGTGAGTGTGATTGGGGTGACAACTCTGAGGACTGGAGTGTTCATGATGTTGAAGTTGAGGTGGAGGAGAGCCCACTTGATGGAGCACTTGATATACATTTCAGCACCTGTTCTTTTTGGGCCTCATCTACAGGTTTTAGCGATGCTCTGCTGCATAAAAAAAAGGATGATAGCAGATCGTCCATGAAAAGAAGTAGACATTTTAGTTTGGTTTGAAGATGGTATTTGTTCAGCAGATGTTTCTGCTGCTTTAGCACCTACCCCACGGACTCAAAGATTTTTACGCTTTCCAACACGCCTATTCCCCTTTCCACCATCAGCAGACCTTTTACCACTCATATTTGAGCGTAACTAATTGGCACCTCTGTTGTTGTTGGCACAAAAAACTGTGGATGTAAAACTAGCAGAGCTGAGTGGCCAAACAGTGGTACTACCCTAAATAGGTTTTGGTAAGTAGGTTTGGGCAGATGCAATAAGAAAGTGTTTTCTGCACTTTGTGGCAGTAGATTTCAACAGAAAACTGGACCACAGCTACCTAGTCAAACTGTGGTTCTACCCTAAATAAGTTTTGGTAAGTAGGTTTGGGCAGATGCAAAAAAAAGTATTTTCTGCACTGTGCGGCGGTAGGTTTCAACAGAAAATTGGATTACTGCTACCTAGTCAAACAGTGGTACTACCCAAAATAGGTTTTGGTAAGTAGTTTTGGGCAGATGCAATACAAAATAGTTTTCTGCGCTTTGTGGTGGTAGATTTCAACAGAACACTGGACGACAGCTACCTAGTCAAACAGTAGAGAGAAAAAAACTGCAACACTCATTCTATCAGTGTGCACAGGCGGAAACCCAAACAACTATTGTAGCAGTAAAAAAAGAAAAGCTGCACTCTGCTCTGATCATAAAAATATACTAAATTATTTCAGATAAGCAAAAATACAAAAATTGAGACACTTAGCTTTAAAAATATGGCCATCAAACCGCCCAGTCGCCACATCGAGGCATGTCTTCTGGACTGGGTCCCTAAAGGTACCATCACAAGCCGCCATATGGCTTCCATATCACCGTCAACTTGATGTGAGCGCGCACGTTTCGGTAACTTTTTTTCAGAACGCTGTCGACCTGTCACACATAGAGATCTTGCCTGCATTCTATGGCAATCCTGCGTTCCGGAAATTGCCTGCAGAAGACCGGAAGCAATCTTCCCTTCACACATCGCCGTGTCACACGCCACATGCATAGCAGTGATGTGGCCATACTGTTTTGATAGGGGCATGCTAGAGTGTTTTTCACCGCGCCCCTATCCCTGCGATTGGTGGACGTAACTGTGTTCCCATTGGTGAGCCTTGTGTGTACGCATGAGTCATCAAATAAGGCGCCTGAGACACGGCCAGACAATTGGAACGCAGTATCACCCACCAATCGCCGCAAATGCAACGGGAAAAACACAACATCCAAGCACGCCTACATTATTTATTTCACAATCACTATGTACGTCGCCCTCGCCCTGTCACACTCCACCATGTGCTGAAATTGCCTGGTGGATGATGCCTGATTTCTCTGCAGTGCAGGGCAATCAGGCGACGCTCCACTGGTGATTTATCGCCGTAGAATCTCCCAGTCACACGCCACTACGCACAGGCGATGTGGTTTCCACATCGCCAAATTCAGTAATTGCCAACCAAATCTCCAGCAATATGTCGGTGTATGACGGTACCTTTACCTTCAATATCTGCCACTACCTACTGTAGTTTAAAACCTCCTTTTGTATGGGCAAGTTAGAAAAAGTGACAACAGAAAAAAAATCACATCTTGGGCCAACAGGGCGGGGAAAGGGTGCGCAGCAATGGGCGTGAACCCACATTATATACTAGTGACACAATTAATAATGAACCGCAGTCTTAGAGCTGAAATAGAACAGGACATGCATGCTGATGTGTTATATGCTGTATGAAAAATCTTAACACTCAAGAAATCTCTGTTGTGTTGATGGCTTTACCATTAACAAGCATGGCACACATGCTGAATAATAAGAATGTTACAATTTTTCAATTAGATCTTACAAGCCTCTTACTAATAGAATATTATCTTTTCATGAGGATTTAAATATAAATAAATATACTATGCATAGAATTATTACATACTATGCACATACATGTAAATGAGCTTGAGCATAATTTATTAAAATTCGCATGTGTGCAAGGCAAAGCATTCAATAATGTGCTCAGCAATTTCACAATTAACATGGAAATTGGCCTATAATTCATTCCACAGTCATACTACTAACCAAGAAATGACTGGGACAAAAGACTCTGATTTTCTGTGTCTTTCCTCTGGGTAATCGTTCTAATGTTTATTGGTCATGCAGTGATATGAAAGATAATCAGCGGTATTACTTGTTGATTTCATTCCATATTTTAACATGAAAAATGATAACTTACTATTACATATGGTTACTTAATCAACCCTTTTCTTCTAAAGTAATTTAATATATTCACTAATTCCTAGTTTGTCATCTTTATCCAAGGCAGGGAAAATAAATGAAGTAGATTCGGTGCTTTATTTTGTTTATTAAATTTGGAATACTTTAGCAGGTTGTTAGTCTATGGGAAACAAAACAGAATTAATATATTACTGCAAGATATACATCAAGCTTTGTTAGGTTGTATTAGAGCTTTCTATCTGGATTTTCCAATACTTTTTTTTTCCCCAGAAAACGGTTTATTTATAACAATGCAATGGTAAAAAGTTTTTTTCTATCAGCTAAATTTATGCATTTCCATAGAATATGCTATAAATGTCATATGGATGTCAGTCCAACGTCTCCATAGCACCACAAGGAATTTGCATCATGACAATTTTTGACACTCCTATCTAAATAAAAGAGAACTTTGCCTCCATCAATGTTGCTGATGAGATAATTCCTTTACATAGACTTCGCCAAGTTCTGCCATTTATAAATTTCACTTACCTTATATTGGTAATCTAAGAAAATAGGTCTATTTATTGCACCTAATAAACTTTGATTATTAGTACAATATCTATGTAATAAGCCTAAAATTAAGACAACTCTTCTACAAATAAAAAATAGTTCTATATATACTGTAAATATGAAATAAATTATTTCTAAACACTCCACATAAAAAAAATTAAACACTAACAAAGTTGTGTAAATATAAGAAATTTAATGTTATCAGCGTCGAGGTGCGACTTCTAGGGCCCACCAGAAGAAATGATCCTAATAGATTACCTGTTATTTATACATATGCCCTTTTTCTTCTAACTGCAGTGTAAACTTTGATGTTGTCATTGCTCAAACTGGGCATAATATTAATAAGACTTGTTGGTGGTTTAAAGCTATTTCTAGGAGGAAGTGATTGTTGGCATCAAAGTCAAGGGCTGTCATCTACTGCAAATTTGGACAATTTTTTATGTCTGCTACCATAATCATGTTTCTGAGTCTACTAGTGGAGCACATACAGCAAACAAAAGAAATTATTATATTTTACTGATGTATGTAAAGTGATATGGAATTAATAGCGCTATATAAATGAATACATTATTATTATATTAATAAATTATTTGCATCCCCAATTAGTTTAATAAATTTTCCTTACCAGCACAGATTGGTTGTTCCCATACCTTTAGGAAATTTGAGATAGCAATATAATCAACATGAATGTGTCCTACAGAAATAATCGTGTACAGTTAATATAATATTCTTGTTAAATGCTTAAACCTCATAAACTTATAGTTCATTCATACATGTATAGAATCGGCAATTGAGCTTTGGTTGGTTTCCAGTTATCCACCTTTGTAAACATGTTGGCAATCACCAGACAAATGAGCAAAACAGTCATAATTCAAGTGATCCCATTAGCCCTCCACATAGCTCGGCCCCCTCCACATAGCCATAACCTGGGACTAAGTGGGAGCGGAGCTATGAAGGGGTGTAGTACTGTGGAGGGGAGGGGCTACTACAGAGGCAGAACTATGAAGGGGTGGGCATATATGGAGGGGCAAAGCAATGGTTGGGGCTATCAGGAGATTCAGAGCTATAAATGGATGGGGCTATGTGGAGGGGTGGAGGGGTAGAACTATGAAGGGGTGGGACTATTAGATGAGGCATAACTATGATACATACACACATACATACATATAACCATGTATGGGTATTACATCCGGGCAATGCTGGGCACTACAACTAATCATATATATATACATATATATATATATATATATACACACACACACACTATCAGCTGTGGCTCATGTACCATTGGGACAGTGATTGTGCTGATGGTAGCTTGACAATGTAGAGGGACAGGTATGATGGTTGTATTTGTGATCACTTTGCATCCATCATTGGTCATTGAGCCATGTAAACAGGCCTGTAAATGGGCACTGATTCACTTGAATATTATCTATCAAAGCTCCTTGAAGTGCATTAATGGGCTGCAACTGGCATGTCTATGAGCACCATTACACAATACAGTTTTAGTAAGCACTGTATTTGTCATAAAGGCTAGTACTGGACACATCTTTCATCTACCTATTGGTTGGCTTACTTTTTTACAAACTTCTGTGGCACAACATTGTAAGGAGTTAAAACAATAGTGATTCAAAAGCCAGGTCAAAATATATTAAACAGATTAGTGTAATTATTCATGCAGGTGTCATTTGAGGAGCTAAATAGGACCCCTACTGGTACCCTCCTGCCATAAGTCCATTGATCAGCTCAGTCATTGGTCAGTCATACATATATATGAACATATTTGATTGGGATGCATGATCGCTAAGAAGAAGAAGCTAAATATTTGAGGTTAAGTGAATTTGCAGCTCGCTAAGTTATGAGTGGCATGGTTTGAGAGCAGAGATAGATGGCACTGGAGCTAGGTTAGGCCTTGTTCACACATACCAATCTGTTTTTATTAGCCCTTAGAAAAACTGATCAGTTTTTCTAAGGGTGCCAAATAGTGTCCCCTGTGGTTCTGAACGTTTTTGAGAATATGTTGGACTTAGGGTAGGGTCACATTGGCGTTTTTTGTTTAAAATCCTGATCCGGTTTTGAGCTTTAAAAAAGCTCAAAACCGGACCAGGAAAGGCTCCTGATGGAAGCCTATGCAAAACACCGGATGGCTTCACAAGCCATCCGGTGGCCGGATCCGGCACTGCTGCCTGCGTTTAAAATCATGCAGGCAGCAGTTTTCGCAGCGTTTCTGGGACCGCACTGCGGTTACCGGATGGCTCAGGATGTGTAATCCTGAGCCATCCGGTAACTGCAGAGTGTGCGGATCCCGATCGGCCAAGTTAATAAAGAGTTAATTTAAGTACAGAACTGACTGTTAGAGGTCTGTAGGGGGGCTTAGACCCCCCCTACAGACCGGGCGGCCACTTCTATAGTGTTCTTCTACAATAATAGTACCTATGGCACGGGCTGATCTGAGCTCCGTGCATGTGGTGCAAATATCCCCCCTCCCCCTATCACTATACAGGGGTGCATACACCCCTGTAGTACAGTACTGCGTTATTTAATTTATAAACAGCAAGATTTGTCCCAAACGGCAGAGAATTATATATTTACATGTCCCATAGGCAGAGTCGAGTGATTTCCATGGGCGGGGCTGTGTGCATTAGCCTCCGCCCGCTCCTTCTTGATGCCCGCCCCCTCTGGCCGTAATCCAGTGTTGTGGGGGTGGCCGAGTCGTTAAAGGGGCGTGGCTAACCGCGGCTCATGGTTAGCCACGCCCCTTTAACGACTCGGCCACCCCCACAACACTGGATTACGGCCAGAGGGGGCGGGCATCAAGAAGGAGCGGGCGGAGGCTAATGCACACAGCCCCGCCCATGGAAATCACTCGACTCTGCCTATGGGACATGTAAATATATAATTCTCTGCCGTTTGGGACAAATCTTGCTGTTTATAAATTAAATAACGCAGTACTGTACTACAGGGGTGTATGCACCCCTGTATAGTGATAGGGGGAGGGGGGATATTTGCACCACATGCACGGAGCTCAGATCAGCCCGTGCCATAGGTACTATTATTGTAGAAGAACACTATAGAAGTGGCCGCCCGGTCTGTAGGGGGGGTCTAAGCCCCCCTACAGACCTCTAACAGTCAGTTCTGTACTTAAATTAACTCTTTATTAACTTGGCCGATCGGGATCCGCACACTCTGCAGTTACCGGATGGCTCAGGATTACACATCCTGAGCCATCCGGTGACCGCAGTGCGGTAGTCTGCACACATTTTTGAATAAAAATGTGTGTGACCAGAATTGCATTCACCGCATCCGGATCCGGATGCGGTGAATGCAATTCATGTTTGCAATGTGACCCTACCCTTAGTCATTTTTACATTAAAAACGCATATGAGTTAACGCATTCGTTAACGCAGGTGCCTATATGTGCCATGCGTTAACACATGCATTTTCCATAGGGCCCCATGTTAAAAAAATGCATGCGTTTTTTAAACAACCCATGCGTTTTTCTACAGCACCCAAAACAATGCTGCATGCAGTGTTTTTTGGAATGGTGAAAAAACGCATGTGTTGTTAAAAAACGCAGCTACACTTAAGTGCACCATGCATTAACGCATGTGCGTTTTTTATAAACAGTTAAAAAACGCAGAGAATGCCAAAAACGATGGTATGTGTGAAATTAAAATCATTGCCTCTTACATCATGCATCTTGGATGTAAAAATCCATGTAAAGGAGGGTTAGGCTGGGGTCACACATAAGCCCTTGGTCCGTTTTTGGCTTCTTTTTTGTCATTTTTTTTTCTAAGTCCAAAAACTGACAGAAAAACGGATTGGATGTAATAAACACCCTGTCCGTTTTTTTCTGGACCTCAAAACATTGCTCTGTCCGTTTTTGAGCCAAAAACGTTGCTAGCAACGTTTTTGGCATCAGTTAAAAAACGCATGCGTTTTTTTAACATGGGGCCCTATGGGAAACGCATGCGTTAACGCATGGCACGTATAGGCACCTGCGTTAACGCATGCGTTAACGCATATACGTTTTTAATGAAAAAATTACTAAGTCCAAAAACGTTCAGGGGTGCAGGAGGCTCAAAAAGCACCCTATAAAAAACGGATTGGTGATGAAAATCACTTCCAAAAACGGACTTCTATGTGTGACCCCAGCCTAATTTGGTTACCACCATGTATCAAAAGAGTACAGCTACTAATGCCCTGCTACACATGGTGAAAACGATTCGCACTATGTATAACTGCTTTAGTGAGCATGTTAAATCTATACTATAAGGAATGGATCACCAAGGTTAATAAACCTTGGTGATCTGAGCATAATAGGAATTAAAGTGTGTTATCATTTGCAGGTCTAAAAAGGGTTACAATGCCTGGCATAGTGGGTAATTTGCACAACTTGCTGCTGCAGACAGAAGGGAAATTAATATTAAAATATCAAGCACAATCCCAAATAGGGATGAATGTAGTCCGCGTGCAGCCTGCCCACATGTCACCTTTGCATTGCATTAGAAATAAAGAATTCAAGTCCATCTGCAGTGCATGCATCCTTCATTCTATATGCTGCATTTAATGAACTGTTTCCTTGAGATTGCACTGCTACTTAGTGGGTGAAGCGGCCGGTAACTCCTCTCCTTATTGCAATGAGGGATGTACTCAAACGTCTGCAAGGGTTTTGCAGGATACTTCCTATGACTAGGGTCACACTTGGAAGTGCAATTGCGGTTACCGCATCCACATCTGGATTCGGCAATCGCAATTGCATTCACACAAAATTTTTATACATTTTGTGTCGCTAAGGCTGTGGTTCCACATAGAAATCCGTTTTTGGAAGTGATTTTCATCACCAATCCGTTTTTTTCTGGGTGCTTTTTGAGCCTCCTGCACTCCTGAACGTTTTTGGACTTTTCATTAAAAAAACGCATGCGCGAACGCATGCGCAAACGCAAGTGCGCATATGCATGCGTTCGCGCATGCGTTTCCCATAGGGCCCCATGTTAAAAAAAACGCATGAAAACGCATGCGTTTTTTAACTGATGCCAAAAACGTTGCTAGCAACGTTTTTGACTCAAAAACGGACAGGGCAATGTTTGGAGCTCCAGAGAAAAACGGACAGGGTGTTTATTACATCCAATCCGTTTTCTGTCAGTTTTTGGACTTAGAAAAAAAAAATGAGAAAACTGAAGCCAAAAACGGACTGAGGGCTTAGGCTGGGGTCACAGTTTTTTTAGTGCCTTTTAAAAACGCATGCTTTTTTACATGCGTTTTTCATGTCAGCATGAGTTTTTTAAGGTCTCTGATGGCTCCCTGCGTTTTTGGCTGCGTTTTTGAATCTGCACATAAAAATAGTGCTTGTAGTATTTTTTTGAGCGTTTTGAAAAACGCATGCGTTTTTGTAGAAAACGCATGCGTTTTTATAACATGGGTTCCTATGGAAAACGCATGCAAAAACGCATGTACAATTAGTACCTTTTAGTGCCATTCAAAAACGCATGCGTTTCCCATAGGAGCCCATGTTAAAAAAACGCATGCGTTTTTCCGGAAACGCATGCGTTTTTTTAACATGGGCTCCTATGGGAAACGCATGCGTTTTTGAATGGCACTAAAAGGTACTAATTGTACATGCGTTTTTGCATGCGTTTTCCATAGGAACCCATGTTATAAAAACGCATGCGTTTTCTACAAAAACGCATGCGTTTTTGTATATGCTCCAAAAACGCATGGGACAGTCACACATGCTTTTTGGCTATTAGGGCATGCGTTTTTTAACATGGGGGCCTATGGGTGCGTTTTTTACATGCGTTTTTGAAAACGCAGGTCTCCAAAAATGCATGTGAAAAATGGTACTGTGACCCCAGCCTTATGTGGAACCCCAGCCTAAGCCGGAATCCGGCAACCGGATTGCTCCGAATACGCAATCCGGTTGCCGGATACTTTGTTCATCCCTGCTGCCACAATACTGCCACAATACTGCCACAATACTGTAAATGCCCACATTAACTTTTTGCATGGCCACCTGAGTGGACAGCATGACTCCTGGGGGATGGGCACCCCCTAGAGACACATTGCCCACATGGATTATTAAGATTTATCTCTTTGTTCAGGGATGAACAAAGCCGCCGGCTGCTGCAGGCATTCACATATGCATTGCAGCAGCTGCATGGGCTCCAGTGGGAGCCCATTATAGGAATTCTGCTGCGGCAGAGATACTGCTGCGAAAAATGTTGCCTGCATGATTTTTCACGCATGCAACGAAAATGGAGCTCGTAACCGGATTGCATGTAGTGCACTTTTACTGCTCAAAACCGGATCAGGATCCGCAGTGCCCTGCCGCAAATGTGACCCTAACTATAGATAAAAGGAGACACAAGAGGCGCAGATTATGCCTTATCAAAAAGACACTTTTGTTCTTATGTGGATTATATAGGGGTCCACTCACCTTTGCAGGTTGTGAAACCCACAACCAGTTTGAGCACTTTAGCAGCTGCTGCAGAACCTCCACCATCACGCCAAAACCGCTGGAAAAACAGAAGCTTTAGGCTGGGGTCACAGTTGAAAAGGGTTTTTTTTGTGTCTTTTAAAAACGCATGCGTTTTTACATGCGTTTTTCAAGCCAACATGAGTGTTTTCAGGTGTGTGATGGCTCCCTGCGTTTTTGGGTGCGTTTTGAAATCTGGACCCAAAAATAGTGCAAGCACTATTTTTCTGTGCGTTTTGCAAAAAGCATGCGTTTTTGCAAAAACGCATGCGTTTTCATAACATGGGCCCCTATGGGAAACGCATGCGTTTTTGAAAGCACTAAATGATACAAAAACACCATGCTTTTGTACATGCGTTTTCAAAAGTGCCCAATAGTGGATTTGAAAGTGACCACAATGCAGTATGTGAGCACAAAAACGCATGTTGTTGGGGCTACATATGTGGGATGTCACATGTAGATTAGGAATGGACCAAATTACTAAAACACACCCCCAACTCAATAAAACAGAGCCTCTGCATGTGAGTGATGCACATTGCCATACAGATAGCCATTTTGTGTGGTTTGCTCTGTTTGTGCTGGGAGAGAGTGATGGAGGTTGTGGTGTTTGAGCTACGTTATCTGCTTTGGCGTAGACGCCAGCGTCAACTGCAGGAACGCCGTCGATTGTGGGTCCATGAAGTCAATATTGTGAGACCGCAGTATGGAGCATTTCATGTCCTGTACAATCAATTGCGCAGGTTCCCGCAGAAGTTTCAGCGCTACCTCAGGATGACAATACCCACTTTTGATGCACTCCTCGACCTTGTCTGTGAGGATCTGAGTCGGCACAACAACCGTGGGCACAACGCCATTTCACCTGCTGAGCGGCTTGTAGTTACACTGAGGTATGTCTATTGCATCACTTGTGGGATGTCATGTCCACACATTATACATATATGTGTTCTGCTTCTCCTGGCCTGGGCTGCCCTGCAATGTTTTTATGACTGTGTGAATATGATACGCATTGTCCACACACCTGTGCTACAGTATTTTGGGATTTGTGCGCTAAATAACTTACTAATGCCAATGAAGCGCAGGTGCGTGTGTGCGCCACCGTCCAGCAGCTGCTGTCCCTGCTTACCCTATGTGCATCCTGCTAACCACTTTATACAGCAGCCTGTATAGTGTCTGCTTAGTGTGAGTGTACAGGTAAATGCTGAAACCACAGTTGGCCTGTGCGCCCGGGAAAAGCAGCGACTATGCAGGCTGCTGTCTCAAGTGTGGAGCATGAGAAACATTGGGTAAACAGGGTCAGCCGCTGGTGTAAGCAGCCCCATACACGCACCTGCACCTCCTTTCCACAATCAACGAATTTTGCGCACAAATCCCAAAATACTGGATCCCAGGTGTGTGGACAATGGCTTACACCGTACAACAATGGTGCAGCAAAGGCCACACACCGACTGGATAAGGGCCCTGTCACATCCGCGTGTGTTGCTCATCGCTGGAGATGTTTAGTTAAACGCCCATCGTGAGCAATTACTGCATCAACCCCACACTTGCCGCACAGTAGCGCCAACAACCATGCAATGTCTATGTGGCTTGTGGCAAGGGTGCACCAGGTGTAGCAAGTGCCGTGTCGGCACTTGGGGTGGCAAAATCAACCGGTGATGACTGTGTGTTTTTGCTTGCCCTACCGGCCGCAAGTGCCAATAGCGCACCTGCGTCAGCCTTACGGCAAGCACCATAGACATTGCATGGTGCTTGCTGCAACTGTGCCGCAAGTGTGGCAGTTATGCATTAATTGGGGACAATGTGGCGTCTTCACCCCAGCGGCCGCAATTTCACAAAAACAGCTGATGTGAAATGGGCCTAAGGCGGCATAACATAACACAATGCACATTCCATATGAACGTCATGTATCGTATGATGTTTGCTCAGCGTGCATCAGGTGGCTTCCTTTGGGAAAATGTCCCAAGGCACCAGGAGATGCGGAATACACATCTGCACATCACATTACTATATGGCCACATGAGTGGGTGTGCTGTCTGTAGGGGGCCTGGCCATCCCCTAGACACATTATGGCCTCGCTGTTTCTAAAATGTCTACCTTTACCAAAAATATGTAAGTTATGTCATCACAGCACCAGCATGGATAAACCAGGTATCCTGCCGCACCACAATCAGGATGACTACACTAACTCCACCAGCCCCTTATGCTGCATTCCCCCTAGTGTTTGTAAAAGATGCGTATGTAATGCAGACAAACACTTGGCCACTGCGTTCCACACTTCCCCATGGGAACCTATGTGCCTGTGTTTAGAGTTTTTTTGTGTTTGATGGCCACAATTTGTGCACACACGTCTGACGCAGCCTGGTGCATTTGTTGTGCTGTTGCAGGCGTTTGTGAACTCTGCACCAGCACCCAACCACACGAAGCATGCATGGATCTCAATGGAGCCACACTGTCCTCAGCATGACAATGCGGGAGAACACTGGTGAGCTCCGTGTAATGTATACCGTTTTGCCCCGCCAATCAGCGCACCCAACCTGGACATGATGCCCAGCCACAGGTGATCTCACGCCAGTGTCTTTGGGCCTAAAGAGCTGATCTGACATTTGTTTGCTCCATCCCACACAGCCACCAGCCTATTTGCAGACAGCGGTGGAGACGTAATCACAGCCACATGTCCTGTTTGTCACCATTGACACTGGTGGGAGATCAGCATGTGGCATATGTTACCCGCCTCTGATGGGTTGTAGGTTCAAATGTGATAATAGTTATGTCATTGTGTACATGTTTGAAAAGCAATTGCGTAGTAATCCTCACCTGTACACATGTGTGTGTCTGCCGAAGTCATTGTCTTCACTTTTCCCATTTCACAGGTACTTGGCCACCGGGAAGAGTTATGCGTCGTTGCATTTCCAGTTCCGAATTGGGAGGTCAACTATTAGTGGGATTGTCCCTGAGACGTGCGAAATATTGTGGGATAAACTACAGCCCTCAGTCATGCCAACCCCCACTGAACAAATTTGGAAAGAGAATGCTGACGTTTTTCGTGATTCTGCTCAATTTCCGAATTGTGTTGGAGCCGTTGACGGCAAGCATATCAGAATTCGCAAGCCACCACATGGGGGATCACTATATTTCAACTATAAAAAATACCACTCCATAGTGCTCATGGCCATTGCTGACGGCCATTCTCGGTTTGTGGCTGTGGACATTGGGGCCTATGGACGTGCGAATGATGCCCGTGTATTCAAGGCAAGCAATATGGGCCAAGCATTGTACCAGGGCAGATTTAATATACCACCACCAGCCCCATTCCCTGGCACAACAGATCCCAATGTGCCACACGTGATAATCGGAGATGAGGCATTCCAGATGCATCCGAATCTCATAAAGCCCTACAGCAGCAGAGGGCTAGACCACAAGCGCAGCAATTTTAATATGCGCCTCAGTAGAGCACGGCAATCTGTTGAATGTGCATTTGGTATTCTCTCGGCAAAATGGCGTGTTCTTTTAACCACCATTCAATTGTTGCCCAGAAATGTGGATAGTGTGGTCAAGGCTTGTGTATGCCTACACAACTATGTATTGCTTCATGATCCCCAAGTGTTAGTGCCCTCGGAGTGGGAGTGTCACCTTCTTGGCATTCAACCACAATCAGTACGTTCATCCGCCTCCGCCATAGATGTGCGAAATAGTTTTGCAGATTATTTGATGAGCCCAGCTGCACAGTCACATCCGCATGAACGTGTCGGGTAAATGAGTGTTGTTTTCATGCTGGAAGTTGTGCCAAAGGTTTATAGAACACCACACTGTCATTTATGTTTGGTATTTTTTCAGTTTGCCTGTATAAAGTAGTCAACACTCCACACATTGCCTGTCTTTGTCTTATGTAACATATGTGTCTTGTGAGTGGCATTGTTGTGTTTAGATAAAATGTTGTATGTGATGTTGGACTTGTTGTCCACCCGCTAAGGTATGTGTTGTCATTGTGCACAATGAGCCCACATTTTTGTTAGGACTGTCCCACTATATGTGGTCCCTGGCACCTGGCAGTAGTGGGTGTTGTGGAACACTACATGGTGGTAGTTGTTTGAACATTTACATTGTAAGTCACAGTAATTGTGAAACAACCACACCACAACTTCAAAGGGACACACGGCAAGATGTTTGAAACCTCATGTCCATCATTGTGAAGGGAAACCTGTTGGATATGTGTGGCAGCCCTTGAAAGGGTTTTGGCCACCCAATTGTTTAGAAAATCCACCAAACAGTGGCAATTTATAAAAACAAGGTCCACCATGAAATTATCATCAACGTAATCAAGAAACACACTCACAAACATGTGACTTTGGCAAAAACTTTTTTCTTTTTTTTTGGGTAGTTTGGTCTTAAAACATAAATTTTCTTGTCGCCCTGGTTTGGGTCAATGTTACAGGAAAAAATAAAAAAAAATAAACACACAATTAAACGTGTTGTGCAGCATTTTTACAACAGAACAAACATAACCAATTTTGTTTCTACAACACACATTATTCCACCTCCAGACCCTCATCTGCAAGGACCATAGTCAGTTGTATGGGCAGTTTAACCACATATTTAGAGACCATTTGGGCCATCTCTATTTTAAACGCTGCCCTGTCAGCCGCATTGAGGGAGCAAAGATCCGATACGTAGGAAGTAAGATACTCCCCCCACTCAGCCCTCTCGAAGGATGCCGGTGTGTCAGGCTGTGGCACAGCAACCGGCTGGGGCACATGTTGGGCATTCTGAAGCCGGATGACATGCTCCTCCAGGCGATGCAAGGCCTGGAGGATCATGTCATCTTGCTGGGCATTAGGGCCAACAGTGCGTCGCCTTTGCCTTGTCCTGGGCAATACTGTGGGTGTTGTGGAGATGGGCACATTCTCAGTTGGTTGCGCAGCTGTGGGGGCTGGTGGCTGTATGGTCACACTTGGGGTAATATCCTGGGCGGGCTGGGCAGGCATCTCGGGCAATTCGTCCCCGTTGTTGGCCATGTCAGCAAATGATGGGGCTGGGGCACTGCTGTGTGTCCTATGCAATTGGTAAAACACACAAATATTGGAAAGTGACCACGCCATTCAGCCCCAATACATGTCCCTAAACACAAACAGGCACTTACATGCGGTCTTCAGTAATTTGATCAAGGAAGGCCATCATTGGGGCATATTTGTAATTACTTGTGGGCCTTGCCGCTGCACCACTTCTGTACTGGGCCCAGTTCCGGACATGCTTCATGTATGAATCCTTCATGGATCGCCATCGCACCTTCAGCTTCCCAGCTACATTACGACACAAGAGCAGGATACAACACATTACATTTGTGGGCCAACATCATAGAGCAGGGGTCTCAAGCTCCTGGGCTTGAGGGACGCACACAGTCCATGTTTTCATGCTTTCCAAGGCATTTGCCAGTTATTAATCACATTATCAACTGCAAAAATGTGAGGAAAGACACAAAACTTGAACTGTGTGCGGCCCTCGAGCCCTTGAGTTTGCCACCCCTGTAATAGACAGTTTTGTTCCGACATGTCCAGTGACATGTGTGACATGTGCAAGGTTTTCTAACACCTACCAAACACTTCCTGCTCCTCGGGTGTCATGTCCAGATAGTCCGTGTGCACCTGTGGAAAGATGTGGCCCCAAGCGCACCGCCGCTTCACACTATTAGCATGGTCAGGATGGGCGGGGTCCCACAAAAGTTCATGGTGCTGCAGCAGATTAATCAGGGCATCATTGTCAATCCTCAGTCGTGGGGTTTTGGCCTTCTTGACACACTGGCGACTGGTTGCAGTCACCTACATGAGAGACACATCAACACAATCATCACACATATGAAAGAGACACATGACATGTGCGTTTGATGGGCCAAGTGTTCACAAAATGTAATGTGGCAATATGGAGGCAAGGCTCCAAGCTGCCACTTGTAATACGTGTAGTGGTACGGACACAGGAGCTGAGGACATTTGTATAAAGTGTACGGTCACTGTACCCACCTTAGATGCCGTGGAGACATTGCTCGGGATACTCGATTGCCGATGTCTTGGTGGAGATGGTTGCACAGTCTGCAGAGGCATACAACATGTTAGTTGCATGTGTGGGCATCATGAAGGCCACATCACACATAAACATAGCTGCAAATACTGTGTTTTGGTATGTGTTTCACACAGGGGTGTGAAGGAGCATGGTTGGAGTGGCACACACAGTGTATGTTTTAGTAGAACAACGACATTTTGCCGGTAGGTCATTTTGTCAACAGATGGGCAAGGCAAATGAAAGTGTGAAGACATGGGCCAGGACACACACCTCCGTTGTTGTGATGTAACGTGTCTGTGCTACATCCTTGCTATGAGACTGAATAGCAGAGGTGTATGCACATGGCCAATGGACTGTGTGCGGAATTTGAGGGCTGAAGTTCCATCCCCTTTCTTTAAACATTCTATGTTAGTAGACCAAGCCTTACACAAGGGGAAGTGTGACCAATTCTAAACTCAGCCCGGTAGTTTATTGGCTCCTACAACATAGGTTAACAGTATTAGCACAGAAATATGTGTGATGTGTACATGTTTTGAACTAACCACATAATTTACCAGGCCATGTCCACACACATGCGTTCATGGTATGTTGCGTTGTTTTGCTACACACTTGGGTGTTTGACAGAGAAGGGCCTGTGCGTGTGTTTGTGTGTGTGCGCTATGAGGAGGCAGGCCCTGTGTGGCACATGGGTTTGGTAATAACCAGTTCACCGTCAAGGATGGCTAGTGTCTTATTTCACAGAGCACACATGTAGTTGCTGCTCACATTGTTTCTTGGCCCACTGTGCCACAGCGGACACTAGGCATGCTTCTGTGTGAGCTGGTTACCTCTGTACACATTGTGTTACCAGGGGCGGTTTGTTTGGAAAGTGCACGCACACAAACACCTTCCATTCTCTGTGCATAAGCCAGTATGTAGCGGACCACAATCTGTACTTTTCCTGCGTGTGTGCGAACATGGCCACACATGAGTCAGTGGGTAGCTGCCTACCTTATGGTGTTGGTGTTTGCTTGTTGCCTTTGGGCCTCTGTGTTTTTTGGCCGGGGGTAGTGGTGGCTCCACAGTCTTGGTAAGCTTCTAAACCAAAGAAAAAAAAAATCACGTTAAGGTACGCATATATTAGGACACAGTATAACACCTTAGCTACATGTCACATTGTCACATCACTAATGTTGCAAACGTATGAAGGCTATATTTTAACACAAGGTGCTTGACTGATTCAATGCTGCGTATGGGAAACCCCAAACAACACATGTGACCATGTGATCAGGGACAGGTCTGACCCATGAGCAGGGGCGTAGCTTCAGGCCCTGATGGGCCAATGGCAAACGTACAACGTGCCCAACCAGAATTGAACTTATTTAAAATGGTTATGTTTTGAATATGGTCACAAATGATTTTTGGGGGCCCCCTAGGCTCCAGGTCCCATGTGTGAGGGCAACCCAGCCACCTGTTGTCGTGACACCCCTGGCCATGACCTGGAGCATCAATACAACATGTACCATATTTTGAGGATGGCCCACATTTCACTGGGACCTTGTCAAGTGCAAACAATGTCTTTACACAAGTAGCTGTATAACGCAGCTAGGGCAGGGTTATTACAAAAATTATGCTATCTTTATTAACAATAACAATGGAGATGTCATATTAATGACCTTTAGGAAAATAGACGCGGAGCTGTGAGTGGTTTTTATAGGCAGCATAATAAATCGCCAGATAACACTAAACCCTGCCCTGGCCCACCCGAATATGTTACCTCACACGTACACATAATAGACAGCTCATGTGAGTGACATAAGCGTAAAGTCCCTATCTGACACGTGTAGCACTTTTGCTGTTTGTAATGCAATGTTGAGGTCTTGATCTTACATATAGCACATGTATGAGGCAAGTTGTGTGAGGTTATTGTGGCACATCTGTGTCTGTCTGTGTATGTGTGTGTCCATTTGTGGTGATTGCATGTGTTGGTATAGGGTGGGTGTGTGTGTGTCTCCCCTTGGGGGGTGGGGGTCTGTCTTGTGTGTGTCTGTTTGTGGAGTGGGTGTGATGTGAGTATGCACTGTTGGCCATGAGCCTTAGCGGATATACCCTTGATGTTACTGTGTGCGTTTGGTGTGTATACATGTCCGCATGCATGTTGAATATGTAATGTTGGCCTACCACCTTACTAATTATATGGTGGTATGTGCTTTCAGTCTTTGGCGATATCAATAAGGCCCTCTAATTGTGAAATGGCAACTTGTTGTTGTGATTTGTACATACGTTATGGAGCTATGGGCAAACTTGTTTTGATAATTGTGATGCGCGTGGTTGTGCATTTGCCTCACAACATAGCCTATAACGCTCCAAGGGTGGTGACGTGTGTGTGTTACATTTTGTGGGTGTAGTTGCAATGGTGTACATGAGAAGGGCAGATATTCATACACACACATATACACACTATCAGTTTTTGGGTGTATCTGTAAAAAAGTGGGTTAGTACACTTACACGTTTTGGTGGGGGTGGCACAGATGTCCAGCTGACTGAAGAGCTCTGTGAAACAAGCAAAATGGAGCCACATTACATTTTCATGGGGTGATATGCGTCACAACATTTGTGGCCACATGACGTTATGGCCACCAAAGTGGCATAGCCCATGTCCACACACGTGCACTGTAAGTATTTAGTGGTGGTCCACTACATAGTTAGGGCGCCTTCACACTGGCCTTCACACTTCCATATGTGAACTATGTGCAGGCGGATGCCTGCGCACAACTCACACACTCCCGGCCGCACCACGGCTGCAACATGTTGCATCCTGGTGCGGGCGGGAGTGTTGAAGTTGTGGCCAGGCATCCGCCTGCTCACAGTTCACATATGGAAGTGAATGGGTGCGCATGGTCATGCGCTGCCAAACGCAGCACCGGCCGTTCCCATTGTCAAGATAGGAGCTGCCGCCTGGTGCCTACACATGGTCATTCACCTCCACACAACGCTGCAGAGGGGAACGCCAGTGTGATGGCGCCCTTAGAGTGCAGGTGTGTGAACATGTCCACATGCACAAACACTTTAGTTAAGGACTGAACTCACACAAAGTGTCCCCAGCATGCTACCTTCTAATTTTTGTGATGAAACTAACATTCAGCCCAGGAAACACATGTCACAGGCCACATGGCACCTGCCTGAGGGTGCGACACATGCACACCACTAATAGGACACTAGTGTCTAACAACATCCTTACAATGTACAAGTATGTGCATATGCCTGCTAATACATCTTGAACAGTGACATTTTGCATACAGTGTGGACTATGGCACATATGGACCAGTGCACAATACATTCAAATGTGCCGTGTATGGATTTGGGGATCATTGAGCTAAGGGCAGCAGCCATGTTGCATGGTCAGGTATACATGGTTTCAGGCTGCAGAGGGCAAGTTACCACACGCACTGCTAGGATGTGTGGCATACATTAGTGACGGGGACTCATTAACATGTTCAAAACAGCATGGTTACGCAGCTATGTGGTAGACAACATGTTTAACGACATATATGTGTGGATAAGGAACTCACAGCAGACTCAGAAGGGGAGATTGGTCCCTCCAGGACCTCCATATCCAGGGACTCTGACAGGGAACTCATCTAGACAACATATGTTTAAACATTTGGTGAACATGTTTGACAGAGCACACAATAGCACAACAATTGTTACATCATAGAGGCATGTATTTACACTATGTGTTCCTACCTTGGAGGATGCTGCTGTACACCTGTCCTGACCACACGGGGGGGATGGTCTGCCTTCCTGATGCCCTTCCCCCTATTTATGGGCTGGATTGGTTAGTTGTGGCTGATTAGCATTTTCTACATTGAAAGGACCAATCTCCTAAAACGCATGCGTTTTTTTAACATGGGCTCCTATGGGAAACGCATGCGTTTTTGAATGGCACTAAAAGGTACTAATTGTACATGCGTTTTTCCAAGCGTTTCCCATAGGAACCCCCATGTTATGGAAACGCATGCGTTTTCATAACATGGGCTCCTATGGGAAACGCATGCGTTTTTGAATGGCACTAAAAGGTACTAATTGTACATGCGTTTTTGCATGCGTTTCACATAGGGCCCCATGTTATGGAAACGCATGCGTTTTTGCAGATGCCACAAAAACGCTGAATGTTCTCATAGTCTGTGCGTTTTTCAAAACCCACACCAAAACGCATGGCACAGTCACATATGCTTTTTGGCTATTAGGGCATGCGTTTTTTAACATGGGGGCCTATGGGTGCGTTTTTTACATGCGTTTTTGAAAACGCAGGTCTCCAAAAAAGCATGTGAAAAATGGTACTGTGACCCCAGCCTTAAACAGGAATGGTTTCCACGGTCCATGCTGCTTCTTCAATCAAAGTACTCACAAGGGTTGTATATACCCTTAGTAAGGTGCTGGGACAGCACTGAAACGCGTTGGTTATGGCTGAATAAAGGATCTGATAGTGGTAACAACCCTTGTGAAGTACTTTGATTGAAGCAGCAGCGCGGACCTTGGAAACCATTCCTGTTTAAAGCAAATGTGACCTAGCCTATCTTTGCTGTTATGGCTGAATAAAGAATCTGATGGTGGTAACAACCCTTGTGAAGTACTTTGATTGAAGCAGCAGCACGGACCGTGGAAACCATTCCTGTTTAAAGCAAATGTGACCCTAGCCTATCTTTGCTGTTGAGATCCTCCTGCCATAAGTTTATTGATCAGCTTAATCATAGATCAGTCTAAGGGGGCCATTACATGCTAAGATATATTAAACAATGTCGGCTGGAAAGTCATGTGATCGAGATTGCTTCAACAGTTTATTGATATCGCTTATGCGGTGCCGAAAGCATAGATCTCGTTAATTTATCAATTGGCAGCGCGCCAGCGATCCAGCGCACAACCCAGTGATCGAGGCCAGCCAGTGTCAGGAATAGGCAAAATCGTGAATGAGATCGTTATCGCGGTGTCACACTGGACGATGCAAGCAGATTGCATGACCAACATCGTCTAATTTGGGGTCTGGGTTTCATATCAGCGAATAATGATCTGACCACTTATTGCTAGTCAGATCGACCTGTCACACCCAACGACGTCGTTAACACGCCATTGGAGCGACTGAAAATTAGTGACATTTCAGCGATATATATACAGATATCGTAGCGTGTAACGGCCCCGATACATATATAAACATATATGAGTGGGGTGTATGATCGCTAAAGAAGGAAGAGCTAAACATTTGAGGTGAAGCGAATTTGCAGCTTGCCAAGTCATGAATGGCAGAGTGTGAGAGCAGAGATAGATGGTGCTGAAGCAAGGTTAGGCTAGGGTCACAGTACCATTTTTCACATGCATTTTTGGAGACCTGCGTTTTCAAAAACGCATGTAAAAAACGCACCCATAGGCCCCCATGTTAAAAAACGCATGCCCTAATAGCCAAAAAGCATGTGTGACTGTCCCATGCGTTTTTGGAGCATATCCAAAAACGCATGCGTTTTTATAACATGGGTTCCTATGGAAAACGCATGCAAAAACGCATGTACAGTTAGTACCTTTTAGTGCCATTCAAAAACGCATGCGTTTCCCATAGGAGCCCATGTTAAAAAAACGCATGCGTTTCCGGAAAAAACGCATGCGTTTTTTTAACATGGGCTCCTATGGGAAACGCATGCGTTTTTGAATGGCACTAAAAGGTACTAACTGTACATGCGTTTTTGCATGCGTTTTCCATAGGAACCCATGTTATAAAAACGCATGCGTTTTCTACAAAAACGCATGCGTTTTTCAAAACGCTCAAAAAAATACTACAAGCACTATTTTTAGGTGCAGATTCAAAAACGCACCCAAAAACGCAGGGAGCCATCACACACCTTACAAAACTCATGCTGACATGAAAAAAAGCATGAGTTTTGTTAAATCACTTAAAAAAACGCATGGCAACTGTGACCACAGCCTTATTATGGTTTTTTAAAATTCACATCATTTTTGCCTCTTACATCATGTGATATTATTATTATAGGTGTTCAAGCTCTAATTTCTTTTACAGATTTACAAACTTTCAGTTTCTCTGTACAAAGCCATAGTTTTTTATTTAACAAAAGCTGGGAGCCCGATGCACATGCATCGGGATTCTAGAACGGCGAGTCTCTGACTCGCAATGCTCGCTGCGCGGGCATTGCGAGTCGGCTTTGAACTTGTCGCAATGGCCGCTGCGAGTCGACTTAGAACTGCTCGCAATGGCCGCTTCGCGGCCAATGCTTCGCACGTATCCACATGACCACGCCAGAAGTCGAAGGGGCAAAAAAGCCATTCGCAATTATATAATAGATTCTGAAATCCTGCAGCCATCACCAGGGGCAGTATACTTAAGGTACCGTTACACGACACAACGTTGCAGCAATGTCAGCAGAGGTATCACGGGAGCGCGCACGTTTTTGGCATTTTGCCAAGATCGCTTTGGAAATGTCATCACACGTAGAGATACCGCAGGCGACGCACCTCTGATTTTGCAAGGAACTTTCGCTCGCTGTTTATGCACAACCCAGCGAGCAATACTTATCAATGTAGTGAATAGGGGAAATCGCTCTTAACATCGTTATCGCCGTGTCACACAGAGCGATGCTAGCAGATTGCTTGAGCGAAATCACCAGGTTTTTGAACATGTTAAAAACCTGGCAACTCCGTCCAAGTGACTTATCGTAGTTGAATCGTCCAGTTGCATGGCACGACGCACTTGCGATATCAACTGCAACAGCACTGAACACGTGACTTTTTAGCGATATTGCGGGCGATATCGTGTCGTGTAACGGTACCTTCAGAGTTTATAAAATCTACTGGATGGTGGCCCAATTCTAATGCATTGGGTATTCTAGAATATGTATGTAGTTTACATACTGTGACTGACAGAATTTGTTCAGTCAATGTGAGTGAGCTACACCACTCCTCCTGTCACTGCTCCTCTGTCTCTCCTCCTGTCCCCGCTCCTACTGTCCCCATTCCTCTGTTTCTCCTCCTGTAACTGCTTCTCCTGTCCTCACTCCTCCATCTCTTCTCCTGTCACCGCTCCTCCTGTCCTCGCTCCTCCATCTCTCCTCCTGTCACCGCTCCTCTTGTCCCCGCTCCTCTGTCTCTCCTCCTGTCACTGCTCCTCCATCTCTCCTCCTATCCCCGCTCCTCCTGTCCCCGCTCCTCCTGTCACCGCTCCTCCTGTCACCACTTCTCCTTTCACCACTCCTCCGTCTCTCCTCCTGTCACTGCAGTTTTCCGTTACAGACAGAAAGACGCGATTAGACAATTATATAGTAGGAACTAGCAGAGCTGGTGCTGTATTTTTTGTGCATTGTGATGTCTGTATGTACTGCAATAGGTTGATCTGCACTCCAATGACGAACTATGAACAATATATAAAACGTTTCAGCACTGCTATGTCAAACTCAACTGTGCTTAACATCTACACTTATATACTGCTCCCAGCCTTCCAACAGTCGCCATGTATATATTTAGATGTAGCATAACTCATGATGTGTTGTTTGTGCATTGTGATATCTGTGCTGCTGTAGATTGAGCTGCACTCCTATAACAAACACTACAATGCCACCTGACCACCACAGCTGTGGCAGTGTCACATCTTCCATGATATCCTGCCTCTCTCCCTCTGTGATTGAGAATGACAGGCCATCACTGCATGAGTCCTCCCACAGTGGAAGCACCCACTTATCAACATGCATAATATGGGATACCCACTGACTTATGCATATTGATGATGGCCTGACATGCTCAATCGTACAGAGGGAGAGACGCAGGATATCATGGAAGATGTGACACCGCAGTACAGGAAGTGGGTAATAACGGGGGGAGGGGGACTGAGAATTCACAGTGCGGCGAGGGGTGACAAAGAGGGGGCTGAAAGGACGGTTACTTCAAATAGCCGGCTTTCCCACCCGCTATTTAAAGTGAAGCTCTGTCTCTCTGTCTCGGAAATCCTGCGTCACTGATTGGCCGCTCCGTGACCAATCAGCGACACTGGATTTCCGTTACAGAAAGAAAGACGCAATAAGGCAATTATATAGTAGGATAGTCACAAGCATAGTAAAATAAATCTCTTTAGATACAGATTCAAAACTTCACTGGCGGAGAACTTTATAATCACCTCATATACCTCAACCACTCACAAAACTTTATGTTCTTGTATTTCCCGTACTATCGCTGTCGACACTTCTTCACTGTTTCTTTCTGGCCAAACTGAAAATGGAGCTAGTAAAGAAGGTTGCCAAGGAGATCAGATAAAAACTTTCAGCACAAGCTGAGCACTTTATTCACATTAGTATTACCCAAGCTCCAACTAGAAGCAAACTAGGATTCTAGATAGAGCCATGCACTGTTAAAATGACAAAATAAAGGACTGAGAGTAGTTACTGCTAATAAATATATGCAAAGAGGATTTAGTTCATATTCTTTTTGCTTGATACATTCAGCATATGCACATATTTCTGTTGCCAAGATACACACTGAGTCCTTGGACATGTCTTGACTCAAACATAGAAGCGTTATATCAAAGCAATGTTTTGAAGGTGAACATCATAAGAAATGCTGTCGTAAATCTGCACATTGTTAACTATGTAAAACCTCAAGAGCACTCAGCAAAGATGATGACATATACAAACAATACAAAATGAAACATAAAAATTAAAATGATCTTTATCTACACAACATCAATGTATTCTGCAGCACTTTACAATATATCCAATATTGTAATAAATGTTTTGATACACAATCAAGGTAGAAAATTAGTTTTTTCTCATCATAGTAAACTCTTTCTTACATGCTGGTTCACAGAAATCCAGTAAAGGTACCGTCACACGGGGCAACATCTCCGGCCACATCGCTGGCAACTGAGGGGCGTGGCCAAGTTGCGGCGACATCGCCGGAGAGATGCCCTCTATAACAGGGTGATTTCAACAGCGATAGTTGCTTCAGCAACATCGCCCGGTTTCTGCACAATGTCCTGAAACCTGGCGATGTTGCTCAGGCAATCTGCCTGCATCGCCCTGTGTGACGCCGCAACTGCGATGTTGCCGGCAACTTCCCCCATAGACTCCCATGTTATGGATCGCTGCCAGGGAAGAGTTTAATCCTGGCAGCGATAGTTGCCGGCAAGATCGCAGATGCATTGTGACATGTGACATCGCAACAGCAACCATGGCAACATGCCAAAAAAGTGCGCGCTTTCGTGAGTTGCCAGCAATATCGCCCCGTGTGACGGTACCAAAACCTGGTAAGGAAAAAACAAAATGATCAAATTCAGTTGGTAAGTATCAATATAGTGTAAAGGTACCGTCACAAGCAGCAATATTGCTAGGCAATTTCACTGGCAATTTGCTGGTTGCAGTGAAATCATGGACACATTGTTCCATTTGTACAAATCAACAAAATAGAACAATGTGTCCATGATTTCACTGCAACCAGCAAATTGCCAGTGAAATTGCCTAGCAATATTGCCGAGTGTTAGAGGCTATTGACCCAGCCTGAAATGACATTCTGCCAAAGAAGGTAGGTGTGCGGTGGGATGACAGCCCTGAATCACAAAGTGGGCCCCCGGCGTGAGCTTGCTTGCAATGACAGGGGCTGCTGCACTGGTCTCATTCTGTCTGACACTGGCCAATTCCAGAGTCAAAATGCATTTTTGTGGGCGTAGTTCACACCCTGCAACTCAGTCTTAGGGCCCCGTCACATGCTTCAATATCGTTCACGATATCTTTGCAACATGACCATTTTGGTGATGCTGCAGAGATGTCATGAATGACATCGTTGCGTATGACACCTCACACGATCAGTCGTTGATCATTGATCGCAGATTTGTGAACATGTTCACAAATCTATCGATGGTTGCCCGCTGAATGCACAGCATCGCTACGTGTGACAGCGGGAAGACCAGTGATCAGCGAGCTCTCAGCGCCATGACAGCAAGCGCTGGGAGCTGGTATCCAAGGTAAACTGCTGGTAACTAAGCGCCGCGCTGTTTACCTTGGATACCAGCTTGCTCGCTGGTCCAGATCGCTGGTGAGTCTGTCTGTGTGACTGATTGATGTTGTTAGCGATCGTGCGTGCATGTGATCGCTAACAATATCGTTTATTAAATTGAAGTGTGTAACGTGGCCTTTAGGGATCTGATCATCTGCATGCCCGACACCTGATACTTGATGCTGAGTCCACTGCGGCTTTTCATCCCTCCCCCACCTCAGGGATCTGGGGGAGTCCCAAGATGGAAACTCTTTTTATGCAGTCAGCATTCATACTGAGGCTGGGGTTCCACATAAGCCCTCAGTCCGTTTTTGGCTTCAGTTTTCTCATTTTTTTTTTCTAAGTCCAAAAACTGACAGAAAACGGATTGGATGTAATAAACACCCTGTCCGTTTTTCTCTGGAGCTCCAAACATTGCCCTGTCCGTTTTTGAGTCAAAAACGTTGCATGCAACGTTTTTGGCATCAGTTAAAAAACGCATGCGTTTTCATGCGTTTTTTTTTAACATGGGGCCCTATGGGAAACGCATGCGCGAACGCATGGCATACGCGCACTTGCGTTTGCGCATGCGTTCGCGCATGCGTTTTTTTAATGAAAAGTCCAAAAACGTTCAGGAGTGCAGGAGGCTCAAAAAGCACCCAGAAAAAAACGGATTGGTGATGAAAATCACTTCCAAAAACGGATTTCTATGTGTGACCACAGCCTAACACCTATATAATGTAAAAACAGCAGTCGCTGTATCACCTACACAGTAGTTGTGAAATCATCTGTTTAATGAATTACAGCAGTTGCAGTATCACCTATGTCATAGACTGCTCTACAGACAACATATAGGTGATACTGCAACTGCTGTATATTCATTACATTAATGATAGTGCAACTGTTTGTAGTATCACCTGTGTAATGTACAGTATATCACAAAAGTGAATACACTCCTTAAATGTTTGTAAATATTTTATTACATTTTTTCATTGCACAACACTGAAGATATGATACTTTGATGCAATGTAAAGTAGTCAGTGTACAGCTTGTATAACAGTGTAACTTTGCTGTGCCCTCTAAATAAGGCCGGTTTCACATTTGCGTTTGTCAGTGCAGTGTACCGAATGCAGCCAAACACATGCGCACTGCGTTCCTATGTTTAAGATGGGAACGCATGGTGCCTGCACTTGGCTGTGTTCGGTTGCAGTTGCATTCAGATGCGCATAATTTATACGTCCTCCTCCGCTCTACCAAAGCAGCCTGTTGAATTTTTTGTGCGTTCACAGGCGCTTGTTTTATCAGCAGCGCACAAAAAATGCCTGGATTTCAAAGGATCTGCAGTGTCCTCCGCATGACAATGCAGGAAAACACTGCGGATCACTTTGAAATATCTCCCGATGGCCACTGCTGATGTCCCGGGCACGGCAACCGCTAATCTCCCAGCGGTGTCGGTGCGGGAGATTTGAAGAATCAGCTGATCTGACAGCTGTTTAAGTCTCCCGCAACAACATCATCTCTTCAGTGTTGTCGCGGGAGATTTAAGCAGCTGTCAGATCATCTGGTTTTTTTCAAATCTCCCGCGCCAACACCGTCGGGAGATAATCGGCGGCTGGGAGGAGGAGATCTCTGCCGCTGATCTCCACCTCCCGGCCGCTGCCGAGAGAGCTGATTGGCTGGCCGGGCACCATACTGATATGAACTCATACTGATGTGAATTTCCGCTGCGTTCACATCAGTATGGCAGCGTTTTCAATGCGTTTGCGTCTGCATGCCCTCCGCATGCAGACACAAACACAAATGTGAAACCAGCCTAACTCAACACACAGCCATTAATATCTAAACTGCTATGAGAAAATGGCCAAATTGTGCCCAAAGTGTCAATAAATGCATCACTGAATGCAGCAGACCTGCTGCATTCAGGGAAAGGGTCCCCCTTGTTTCTAGCCCCCCCTGTAAGCTGTAAAAAAGACCTTACAGTAAAGAGGTCATCTGGGTTGGATCAGAATAAGAGGTCCTGGCTGCTGGAACAGTCTTCCTTGCCTTCTCCTTGTGTGTTCAGCCCCCTCTATGTGTCAGCCGCCTCATCCTCTTTTTCTGGGTCAGCCCTCCTCTTCTACTCCTGACGTCACACAGCGCAGGAGCAGAAGAGGAGGGCAGGCCCAGAAGAAGAGGAGGCAGCAGCAGACACATAGAGGGGGTGGCACACACAAGGAGAAGGCAGGGAGGATTGTGCTAGGGGTGAGGACCTCTTAATCAGATCCAACCCAGACGACCTCTTATCTGTTTGTAAGTTTGTAAAGTCTTTTTTAAAACTAACAGGGGGGGCTAGAGACATGGGGGACCCCTTCCCTGAATTCAGTAGACATGCTGCATTCAGTGCTGCATGTAGTTTCCAATGCACAAGGGGGGTGACAGGTCCTCTTTAACTCTCTTGGGTAAGAAATTCCCTATTCATATAACTAGAAATATTGTGTATCATATGTACATATTGCCCTTACTGGATGTGAGTTGACTCAAAATTAGTAATTAACTGAAAGCAGTGCATGAAAATTTTAAGTATGTATTTCTTATTGTACAAGACTCATAACTTTTCACCTATTCACATTATAAGAAATGAATTGCTTATCTCCGGGGGTCCCACTAATCATGAGAATGGGGTATTGAATTTTGTAGCAGTCCCAGGGAACACAAAGATCACACGTTTATAATAATTTTAGCCGAGTTACATTTAAGGGAACCTGTCACCCCCTTTGGGCATTCTAAATTGTGCCCAACAGCTGTAACATGCTGTAATAACGGATTTTGTAACCCCTCTATGTGCCTAGACATCCCCCTGCATACAAGAGAAATACATTTTTATTAGTGCTGAAAAGGTCCAGGAGGATCGCTCAATATGGTCCTTTCCGCCTCCTGCCTGGAATACCTGCCCCGCTCTTTTAAAATTCTCACTCCTCCTGTGTATGGGCATCGATTGGCAGGCTTATGCTCGTGCCTGTGCAGTGCGAGGGTCACAGTGCCCCACTGAAGATTCACTGCGCGAGAAATTTCACAAGACTTCACAAATCTCGCTCCACTGCGCAGGCACGAGTATAAGCCTGCCAGTCGACACCTATACACAGGAGGGGCGTAAATTTCAAAAGAGGGTGGCAGCTATTCCAGGCAGGGGGCGGCGAGGACCATATAGAGGGATCCCTCCCAGACCTCTTCAGCGCTGATTACCATACAGCACAGGACAGCATAAAAGCCAATTTCTCAGGTATGTAGAGAGACATCTGGGCACATACAGGGGTTCCAAGAACCCCTATTACAGCATGTTACAGATGGTGAGGACAGTTTAGAAAGCCCAAAGGACGTGACAGGTTTACTTTAAGATTACATAACATTTAGTGTAGAAAAGGGATATATTTTCCTATTATTTACCAAGATAGATAAGACAAAAGAACAGAGTTAAAGAATATTCCATCTTGAAAATATCATCACCTTAAGGAAGGCCCTGAAATGTATCAGATTTGCTCATTACTTTTAGTTACTATATCATTTGTGAGGTAGCACTGGCTGGGGGTATTAGAGATTACACTTTTGGTAGTAGAAGTAAAGCTCAAAGAAACAGTTTCACATTTCAATTAGTCCAGCTCATTTATTAACAGCCTAAACCACTATAGCATAGTTCATATAAATCGACAAATCATATAACCACTGGTCTGTTCCAAGGGCAGGTTTGTCTGCATGGCAAATCACACTTAGTCCATTAAAGTGTCCACTGACCTCTTAGTCGCTCAAGCAGCTGCTTCTCTGGGATCACAGGCTCCTGTCTGTTCAAGACCCCCAGCACAGCTGAAGTTCCTTGTACCCTGAGACAGTCCAGGTTTTCCCAAGATCTCCTCACCGCGTGTCTTCCAGAACACCAGTCACCTCCAAGCATACTATCCCAGGTGCCTTCCAGGTCAATGGCTGCTTTAAACAATAAGAGCGAGCCCTTCCAAGTTCTGCCAGTCTCTCTGATATTCATGGACCCTCTCGGAACATGTGCTCACACGAACACTCGTTATGAGGTATGAGCCACACCTATCCTCTCAGCAACTTGCAAAACCCTTATGGCGCTACTGGTTCCATAGTGACCTTTCTGGCTTTCCATTGCAGAGCACTTGCTGAACCACAAGTCCCAGCGTACATATTGGCAATGCAAGTAAGCCGCTGCATCACACATTGTATTTCAGAAGTAATTTTCTTTCCAGTTTACCATTCTGGGAATGATACTACATGTTGCTAGACAAGGGGCTTTTTTGTGTCAGTTGTATAGAGGCTTATTTTTACTCTTTTATTCTTCTTTCCTGCAAGCTGCTTACCAGCACCTTTAGCTTTAAATCCTCTTGTTAAAAAGGTGGATGAATCTCACTCCTGTGATTAATCTTGCATGAAATGCACAAAAGAGAAGCTTAGAAGTAAACATTGTACAACACTCACTGGTAAGAACGTATTCGTAATTAGTTATTATTTTCAGTCGAAGTCCCAGATTACAGCTCTAGAACTGTATGTTGTGAATCAAACAAATGCATGAGACTTTAGGCAGCATTGTCATCAACATGAAACAGAAAATATTGTGTGATTATTACCGTATATACTCGTGTATAAGCTGACCCGTGTATAAGCCGACCCCCCTACTTTTGCCCCCAAAACCTGGGAAAACCTATTGACTCGTGTATAAGCCGAGGGTGGACCCAGCACAGGTATACAGCCCCTAGCAGTGTGGTATACAGGCCCCCCCCAGTGGTAGTATACAGCAGCCTCCCCAGTGGTAGTATACAGCAGCCTCCCCAGTGGCATATACAGGCCCCAGTTGTATATACAGCAGCCCCAGTGGTATACAGCAGCCTCCCCAGTGGTATATACAGACCCCACCAGTATATACAGTAGCCCAGTGGTATACAGGCCCCAGCAGTATATACAGCAGCCCCAGTGGTATAGAGGCCCCAGCAGTATATACAGCAGCCCCAGTGGTAAACAGCAGCCTCCCCAGTGGTATATACAGACCCCAGCAATATTACAGCAGCTTCCCCAGTGGTATATACAGGCCCCAGCAGTATATACAGCAGCCCCAGTGGTATATAGCAGCCCCAGTAATGTGGTATACAGCAGCCCCAGGGGTATATAACGGCCCCAGGGGTATATAGCAGCCCCAGGGGTATATAGCAGCCCCAGGGGTATATAGCAGCCCCAGTGGTGTGGTATACAGCAGCCCCAGAGGTATATACAGCAGCCCCAGTGGTAGTATACAGCAGCAACCCCAGTGGTATATACAGCAGCATCCCCAGTGGTATATACAGCAGCAGCCCCAGTGGTATATACAGCAGCATCCCCAGTGGTTAGTATACAGCAGCCCCAGACGTATATACAGCAGCCCCAGTGGTAGTATACAGCAGCCCAGAGGTATATACAGCCCCAGTGGTAGTATACAGCAGCCCCAGTGGTAGTATACAGCAGCCCTAGAGGTATATACAGCCCCAGTGGTAGTATACAGCAGCCCCAGTGGTAGTATACAGCAGCCCCAGAGGTATATACAGCCCCAGTGGTAGTATACAGCAGCCCCAGAGGTATATACAGCCCCAGTGGTAGTATATAGCAGCCCCAGAGGTATATACAGCCCCAGTGGTAGTATACAACAGCCACAGAGGTATATACAGCCCCAGTGGTAGTATTCAGCAGCCCCCAGGGGGTATATAGCAGCCCCCAAATGCTGGCACTCGCCCCCCTTGTAAGGGCCACCCCCCCCCCCTGCTGCTTATCTTACCATCCCGGTCTTCTGCACAGCGCCGCTCCTCGGTGCTCCGTTCTCCATGCTCCGTCCTCGCTGCATCCGGGATTCCCGGCCGTCGCACGATGACGTCATATACCTGCGACGGCCGGGGATCCCGGATGTAGCAGGAAGGGAGCATGAAGAACGGAGCACCGAGGAGCGGCGCTGTGCAGAAGACCGGGATGGTAAGATACGCAGTGGAGGGGGGCCCTTACAAGGGGGGAGAGTGCCAGCATTTGGGGGCATATATGCACTGCTTCCCCTGCCGCTGATTGACAGGGGGAAGCAGTGCATATATAATGAGCGGCCCCACGTGACGGGGCCGCTCATACAGCAGCCTCCCCCCGCCTCCTCCAGCCTCCACAGCCCCGGACACAGCCCCCACCACGCAGCCTACCGTATTGACCCATCTATAAGCCGAGGGGGAGACTTTTCAGCCCAAATTTTGGGCTGAAAAACTCGGCTTATACACGAGTATATACGGTACATCTTTCAGCATGAGATTATCTTTAATATTGTAATTACATATTTGCTCATCCCTAATCTATTTCCTGAGAGCATACAATATTTTTCGCATTATAAGACGCACTTTTGTTCCCCCAAATTTTGGGGAAAAGTGGGGGGTGCGTCTTATAATGTGAAACAATACTGTTGTGCGGTGGGGGAGGGGGGCTGTGGAGCGGTGTCCGGGGGCTGTCAGGAGGCTGTCAGAAGGCAGCAGCAGTGGCCCATGGTCACGTGGGGCCGCTCATTATTGTCACGCTTCCGGGTGCAGGCGCCCTAGAGTGGACCCATTGGGCCGTGGTACCAAACTCCCCTGGGTGAGCTGGACCTAGTTTAACCAACCCCTATACAGGAATTGTCAGGGGCAAGCCCAGGGGGTCTAAATACCATGGCTGCTAGTACCAGGGGGGCGGCTCGTAAGGTAAGATTATGCTACGGCACAGCTAAGGATTCCGGGTAACAGTACAAGGCTAGGCGAACAGGAATGGTGCTACCAGGGAAGAGCACAGCTAGGGTTCCAAGTAACAGGGTACAGGGAAGGCCTGACCAACAGTCAGGAAGGCAGAAGTAAACTTACTTAATAATAAGACACCTCCCATCATTGGAGGTGGCCTGATATACCATAGGAAGAGCAGCTATTGGTCAAGGGGAGTGTTAGGTTGGACCGTGCCGGCCCCTAGAGTCACAGGGGAGGAGTGCACCTAGTGCACCGCTGATTGGTGACATGAATACGACCATTGTAATGTGCTCATGTGTGAGCCCGGTGGTCAGCTGACAGGAAGGGAACTTGGTGATGGCTCCAAGACACAGTACGCCTGGACGCCAGATGCCCGGTCGGCAGAGGAGCAGAGGATGCCAACCCGGGAGCGGTGAGCTGGGGAGTGGTGCCAGGGGACCTAACAGTTATCTCCTGTAATATGCACTGCTTCCCGCTGTCAATCACCAGCAGGAGCAGCCCATATTACAGGAGCAGGACCGCAGCTTAGCGGCTATGATCCCATGTGGATAGTTGGTGCTTTCCACGCAATGAAAGCGTGGAAAGCACTGACTATCCCTGGGAGCATGATCATACTCACCGCTCTCCTCGCTCCTTGCCGTCAGCGCCATCCCCGCTGTCTTTGCGGGCATCCAGGTCCTGTGAGAATCGCTGCAGAGTGACATCATCACCTGCGTGCTGCTCACAGGACCCAGATGCCGACACACCACAGAGAGCAGAGCGGGATGGCACGGACGGCGATGGAGCAAGGAGAGGGTTGAGTATGATTGTTTATTATTTTAATTGTGCGGCAGCATGGGGGACAGTATGCCAACCTTATGGGGACAGTGTGCCAGCCTTATAATGGGGACAGTGTGCCCGCATTATGGGGACAGTGTGCCAGCATTATGGGCAGGGGAAGACTGGCCCCGGTGGCAGGGGGGCAAGTGCCCCCTGGGCTGGTGGTATAGCCCTCATCTAGGGCCGGAGGACCATAGAAATGGTCCGCCCGCCAGCGAGTTCTGGCTGGTGGTGTGAAAGTACAGCAGACGCGGAGCCTTGCGGCCCGCAACAGCAAACCCCCCCTTCCCCTTCCACCCTGGCCCACCACAACACTCTGTCAGCCCCCCCCCCGGTCCTCCCTTTATGGGCTTGCGGACCAAAACTGTCACCCGGAGTTAGAGTGGCCAGCCAGCCCCTGATTATGGGGACAGTGGGCCAGCCTTATAGGGGCAGTGCGCCAGTCTTATTGGGACAGTGTGCCAGCCTTATGGGGACAGTGTGCCAGCATTGGGAGAGGGGCAGTGCCAGCATGAAGGCCATGTGAACAAGCATGGAGGATATATACCAGGTTGGAGGACATATATACTGATTGTAAGACAGACACTGACATTATAAGGCGAACCCCATTTAACATTAAAAATGATTTTTTCCATTTTTCCTTCATCAAATGTGGGGGTGTGTTTTATAATCTGGTGCAACTTATAAATCGAAGAATATGGTAATTCACAACAGCATAATTTCAAGTATAATAATTTGTAATTACATAAATATTGAACTACAAAACAAAGACGCCAAGGGAAAAAAAGAAAGAGACTTGGAAAACACAATAGAAATATGGCCAATTTTAGATTTTATTGAAATGTCTTCGTCCCAATTGTGACCTGTTGAGAAAAAAAAATAGGTATTGAAATAAAAATACTTTTAGGGCAAAACAAAATACAATGCAGTTTACAGAAAAAATGTGTGCACTGTGTGGAGTTAAAGGGAACCTGTCAGATCATTTTTGCCCCTAAACCTATCACTACCTGTCCCTGCACCTTCCTAGTACATCCCTAGTCATCCCATTCTGAGCTAAAAGTGTACTATAAGGGTTGTGAAAAATTATTTCTAATAATTGCTAATTAGGCATATTGACTGCTCTATGTAGTCAGCCTGAGCATTCTCCACTGCTCCATTTTCCCCCTCACTACGTGTTTATCACACCCCGGTGGGCGTGATTATAGAATTTCCAAGCATGTTCTCCAAACAATACACTGTGTGCAGAATTATTAGGCAAGTTGTATTGTAGAGGATTATTTTTATTATTGATCAACAACTATGTTCTCAATCAACCAAAAGACTCAAATATCAAAGCTTAATATTTTTGGAAGTTGGAGCATTTTTTTTTATAGATTTGGATATCTTAGGAGGATACCGGTGCAGTTAACTATTACTGTACAGAATTATCAGGCAACTTAATAAAAACCTAATATATTCCCATCTCACTTGTTTATTTTCACCAGGTAAACTAATATAACTGCACAACATTTAGAAATAAATATTTCTGACATGAAGAAACAAAACCCAAAAAATTAGTGTCCAATATAGCGACCTTTCTTTATGATGACACTCAACAGCCTTCCATCCATTGATTCTGTTAATTACTTGATCTGTTTACGATCAGCATTGCGTGCAGGAGCCACCACAGCCTCCCAGACACTGTTCCGAGAGGTGTACTGTTTTCCATCCCTGTAGATCTCACATTTTAGGAGGGACCACAGATTCTCTATGGGGTTCAGATCAGGAGAACAAGGGGACCATGTCATTAATTTTTCTTCTTTTAGACCTGTACTGGCCAGCCACGCTGTGGAGCAGTTGGATGCATGTGATGAAGCATTGTCCTGTATGAAAATTATGTTTTTCTTGAACGATAGAGACTTCTTCCTGTACCACTGCTTGAAGAAGTTGTCTTCCAGAAACTGGCAGTAGGTCTTGGAGTTGTGCTTCACTCCATCCTCAACCCGAAAAGGTCCCACAAGTTCATCTTTGATGATACCAGCCCAAACCAGTACCCCACCTCCACCTTGCTAGCGCCTGAGTTGGAGTGGAGCTCTCTGCCCTTTACTGATCCAGCCTCTGGCTCATCCATCTGGACCATCAAGAATCACTCTCATTTAATCAGTCCACAAAACCTTTGAAAAATCAGTCTTAAGAAATTTCTTAGCCCAGTCTTGACGTTTCATCTTATGTTTCTTGTTCAAAAGTGGTTGTTTTTAAGCCTTTCTTACCGTGGCCATGTCCCTGAGTATCACACTCCTTGTGCTTTTTGATAGTCCAGTAATGTTGCAGCTCTGAAATATTGCAAAAACTGGTGGCAAATGGCATCTTGGCAGCTTCATGCTTGATTTTCCTCAATTCATGGGCAGTTATTTTGTGTTTTTTTTGCCCAACATGCTTCTTGCAACCCTGTTGGCTATTTGCCATGAAATGTTTGATTGTTCAGTGATCACGCTTCAAAAGTTTGGCAATTTCAAGACTGCTGCTTCTCTCTGCAAGACATCTCACAATTTTGGACTTTTCAGAGCCCAGCAAATCTCTCTTCTGACCCATTTTGCCAAAGGAAGGGAAGTTTCCTAATAATTAAGCACTCCTTATATAGGGGGTTGATGTCATTAGACCACACCCCTCCTCATTACAGAGATGCACATCACCTGATTTACTTAATTGGTAGATGGCTCTTAAGCCTATACAGCTTGGAGTAGGACATGTATAAAAAGTATCATGTGATCAAAATACTCATTTGCCTAATAATTCTGCACACAGTGTAGTGCTCCTATGATCCATGCTGCTATTTCAGGAAAAAAGGACCACATGAGGTCTTGATATAACGGTGTTTTATTCCCACGCGTTTTGGTGCTGTCACAGCTCCTTCATCATGAGACACAAAAAGGCTTTTTGTACCCCTCATGAAGGAGCTGGCACAGCACTGAAATGTGTAGGGAATATAACACTGTTGCATCAAGACCTTGTGTGGTCCTTTTCTCCTGAAAGCAGCGTGGATCGTAGGAGCATTATTGTTTGGATCTCTGTATTTATGCCACTCAGCACGTGAAAGTGCAGATCCAGCAGCTGTATGAACTCAGACACCAGTTGTGGGTTTGCACAGCTGGCACAGGTGAGCACATACAATCTTAAGGGTATTAAGTTTCCCCATACAATAAGACCCATTGCACCCTTTTTTGTCTCTCACTTACAAATATTTCAAGCATGTTCTCGGCATCTCAATTGAAATTTCCTTTTCTGTGTATGACACCGCAGCAGCGTCATTTCCGCAGCTGTGCATTGCTATTATTTGTTAGATGTATCTTCTGGCTTCATAATGTGCAGTGTGCATGCTCAGTAGACCTCAGCCTGGGTTTCTGAGCATGCGCACTGTGCATTGTAATAGCAATGCGCAAGTGCGGAAATGATGCTGGCGCGATTTCATACACAGGAGAAGATTAAATTGAGAATCCGCTTTGGAATTCTGTTATCATGCTCATCGGGGCATAATAAATATGCATTGAGGAGTGAGATGAAGCCCCTCGATCGATGGGATGTACTGGGAAGGTTCAGGGACAGATAATGATAGGTTTGGGGGTAAAATCGAAGTGACGGGTTCCCTTTAATTAATACTGATGTCAAAGCAAAGTGGAGTACGGCTTTCCATTATTATTTTTTAGGACGGTGTTTTTAGCTGCAACTTGATAACTTATTAAAGGCAGCTGCTTCACTTTAGTATTGCACTAGTCTTGATAATTTTGCTAGTGCAGCACTTGAGGGCATGGTAAATGACTCTGAATTCAAAAGACACCAAAGAGGGAAATATTAAACTTATTCTATAGGCATTACACCAGGTACACCATAGTAGGTCAGTTTACCATGTCAACATGCCAACAGATCTTATCCAGAGTAATAATTTAGTGTTAAGGATCCCAATTTATCACATAAGATACAACTAATACAAGGGTGGAGAACTCAAGACTTCGAGTGCCGCCAACAGGTCATGTTTTTAGGATCTCCTTAGTATTTCACAGGTGATAATTGAATCACCTGCAGAGTTGAGGATTAAAACGCCTGTGTAATGCTAATGATATCCTGAAACATGCACTGTTGGCGGCCCTGATGCAAAACCTTCAATGGGGCCCTCAATTATTGCAAATCTTTAATAATCTTTTCTATAGGCTAAGGGAACTTTTGGGGCCCCCTAGGCTCCAGGGCCCAGGTGTGATTGCCAAACTTGCACCTGTTGTAGTTACATTCCTGCAATTGGCTGAATGGCATCAGTATTTCAAGGGTTTACTGGTATTTGCTAGAATGTACTTGACAATTTAGGCAGGAGGTTCGTATATCCACTATGCCTATACAGTCATGGCCAAAAATGTTGCCACCCTTAAATTTGTTCAAGAAAATAAAATATTTATTCCCAAAAATTGTTGCAATTACACATGCTATATGAGACACATGTTTATTTTCTTCGTCTGTATTGGAACAACTCAAAACAGAGAAAAACAAGCAAATTGGACATAATTTTACATATAACTCTAAAAATGGGGTGGTTGCACCCCTTATGGAATAAATAACTGCAAGTTATCACTTCCTAAACCTAACAACAAGATTCTTAAAGATCTCAGCTGGACCAATATTCTTTTGCAAATTTCTCCAGGTCTCTCATATTTGAAGGGTGCCCTCTCCCAACAGCAATTTGAAATCTCTCCAAAGGTATGAAGGAAAAATTAAGCTAAACATGTTAGAAGTACAGACAAACTTCCAAATTCACAAGCAGTTCACAAGCAATATAGTGTGTATAAAGCCAACTCGTTTCGATGCAGGGTCTTATTCATTGCTATTGTATACTCAGTGGAGGTAACATATATATATACTCCTTACTTACACAGCTGAATCATTGCAAATAATTTAGAGAAGACAAACATGTGCATGAACAAAGAACAAAAATCAAAAGATCAAATATTTAAAAAATAAAAATAAAACTAATGGTACAGTATACAATAATTAATACATAAAACACATTACAAAAATTCAAACATAACAGATAGAGTGAATATTGTAATAGCACCTCCTGCCTAATATTAAGGCCATGTGGTATGCTAGTTCCAAGGCAGAAAATCCAGAAAGATTCTGAAAGATTCTTAATGAAACTGGGGAGACTACATACCAATGGTTGGAGTTGCTGATCCACCCAGGCACCCAACCTCTATCCCAAAGATCCTATACTCGCCACAACAGGGTGGCAAGGAGGTGGAAAAATATTTTTGTGACTCTTTGGGAAAGAGTGATAAATAAGAATTATTGGATCCTCTACCAACAAGAATTCATCAGTTTTTTTGTCTACAGAATCCATGCATAAACCTTCATGCAGGAGTGTTGTTAATTCATTCAAATACTGTCTAGTGCAGGGGTCTCAAACTCCAGGCCTCGAGGGCCGCATACAGTGCAGGTTTTCAGGATTTCCTTAGAATTTGACAGTTGGTCATTTGATTACCAACTGTCAAATACTATGGAAATCCTGAAAACCTGCACTGTGTGCGGCCCTCGAGGCCTGGAGTTTGAGACCCCTGGTCTAGTGGGATTGCCTGGCAATTTGGAGTAGATGTTGGTTAAATCACTCAATACAATTTTATTGCATAAGCCCGAGTTCAAAAGGACAATGGCTCCCCCTTTGTCTGACAATCTTATTATCAGATCTTTATTATTCTGTACATCTTTAAAGGTACCGTTACAGGCCTCAATATTGAAACAATCTCACTAATGATCTCAGGGGCGGGCAGTCGTTAGGACATAGTTTTGACATCGTTGGTGAGATGTCACACGTCTAGATATCGTGGACGATGCACCAACGATCCAGCGAGCAGCTATTGTTCGCACAACCCAGCAAATGATACTTGTTCACTGATGTGAATGAGCAAAGTCATGAACGACATCGTTATCGCGGTGTCACACACAATGATGCAGTAGGTTGGCTGATTGTGGATCGTCTGATTTAAAGAACATGGTCTCAAATCTGCGATCAATGATCCAATGATTTATCGTATCACAAAGCACTCACTGATCTCAGGGAGACCAGTCAAGGAAAACACGGCGGGCAGCCGGCTAAAGCGCTCAAACACAGTGAAATCCATGATGCATTGCCCCCTGGGAATTTGAATATGCAAATGGAGTCCGTGGAGCCTCGATTAAGAATCTCAAACACGGGACTAGCCAGATTGCCAGCAGAGGAAGAATTATCAAAGAAATGACATTTTAGAATCAAATTACGACAGAAACGATTCACATCTAGAATAGTTGAAAATACATCAAAATAATTTGTCAATGAATAGCCCAGTCCTTTGGACAATAAGGAAATCTGAGTCTCAGATAGCTGGAAAGGTTCCAGACCTTATATATTCTGTATACTGTATCTTTTTCATTGAAGACAAATTAAATGAAGATAATAATACCAAATAATTTGTGATTGCAATCATTATCAGGAAGAAACTGAGTATTATCTGACAGAATTGCAGGGGTGTCAATACTTTTGGCCACAACTGTATATATTTGTTTCATATTAATTATTCTGTGCATAAGTTTTTAGTTTGTTTCATTCCATATGTTGGTTTATTTTTTGTCTTTTACCTGGTTTTAATTTATTTTTTGAATAAAGTGCATTTACATAGTTCTTCTCTTAATCTTATTCATACTAATATCACTCTGGCTATGCCTATTATGCCCTTGATAAACAGTGTTGTGGTGTGACGTTATGATCTTGCTATAGAGAGCAGGATATGCCACTTATGGACATGTTTCAAAAGTAACAACTTCCTTTCCCATTAAAAGCAGCGCTGTAATCAGAGGAAAAACATTCATTTCCTAAAATGCAAATGACATTATTTCCTTATTCAGTCCCATTAGTATTACAGTGTCCAACTCGGCAACTATATCAAACAAATTTCATGCATTTAGAAGGACAGTGGATTTTTGAGTTGAACACCGTAAAAAAGGAACTGAATAATGAAATTGAGTTATGTGCATACTATTTATTTATTTTTATTCATTTATATAACACTAATAACTCCAGAGCGCTTTAAAGACATGATCATCACTGTCCTCATTGGGGCTCACAGTCCACGTTTAGTAATTATTGTGTTTCCCTTGATTGTAGTGCTATATAAGTAAAAGATAAAGTATTCACCTAGACCATGGGTGGAGGGGGTGGGTAGGGGGACTCCAGGCCTGGGGGGCTGCCAACATTGCATATTTTTAGGATTTCCTTAACATTTCACAGTTATATTTCTGGACCCCACAGGACTGTATGGTCCTAGTAATAGGGATGAGAGGGAGAGAGGCGCAGATCTAAGTGCAGATGCAGAAAAATCCAACTATAATTTTGAACACAATCTCCTCTCCTTTCTGTCGTCTTATATTTATATATTATATATTATATTCTACGGACCCTACTACCCCTCACAGCTTCATTCATTAAAACATTAACACATCTATATTCATGTGGAGAATTGCACATAGGCATCATGAAATAAAGATCTTGTATCTATTTCCTATCCATTCTACTCATTGGTTGTATATAACAGTCTTATTCTTTTATTACAGTATTTTTGGGTAGTTTTTAAATTAGACATATTTTTCCACATTTGTTCCTACAAAGAGACATTTTTATTCCTTATGTCTCGTGAACTCATCCTTGTTCATAATCATATGATCCTGCATTAACCAGTGTGTCCAGTGTGGAATATACCATCTAAACTTCCTAATAGATCGGGTAATGTATTTTTGTCTTCCACAGTAAAGGGCCCTTTACACGCCGCGACGGCAGGCTGGATACATCCCGCTACAGGCTACAAATGTAGCTTGTAGCGCCAATGTAGCCCGTCGTAGCGGCGTCTGAAGACGTGACGCTACAGCCGGCAACAGATACATCTGTTTCCTAGCTCTGCTCAAAAACTGATGGCTACAACGCCGATGGTAGCGAGCTGTATCGGCGTGTAAAGAGGCAACGGAAGGGAACTCGGGACAGCCTGCGATGTAGCTGCAATGTAGCTAAGGCGTGACCCTGGCTCCGTGTTACCGCGCCCCATGTGCGATCATTGGTGGAAGCTGCTGCACGACGATTGGTAGTCGCTGCATAGGGAGGCATATTTAAGGAGCTGACGAGTCACACTACACAATCGCTCAAGCGTGCTGTATTACTCAGCCTCCTGCGTTGCCTGCCCAATCAGGATGTTATTGCTTTGTCCTATCAGCGTACGGACGTCTCGTAATCCACAATTGTGGCACGCCTATGTGCTGTCCCTGCTGCACCAGGTACGCCCATAGTAGCTGGTTATAGCGGTGTGTAAATGAGCTACAGCTGGCTACTTGAGACACCCGGCGATGTAGCTAGCTATAGATGTAGCGTGGCGTAGCGAACCTTGTGGCGGCGTGTAAAGAGGGTGCGTTGACCGTTTGTAACCGTTTGAGCGTGCTCGTGCACGTGAAGTAGCGGGATGTATCCAGCCTGCCGTCGCGGCGTGTAAAGGTATCCTAAGGGATTTTTACTCCAAACATTACTCTCCTAATAAAAGGAGTTCTTCAATCTATTTGACCACATCTATAATCTACATTTAATATTTTCTCCTCCTGCTCTCACTCTGATGAGGTGAGAAATAATAATTATACCAGCCAATAGAGTTTTTACTGGGGATCTAAAATGCGGCTTATTCTATTCTGTTGCACTCATTATCATTTGCTGTTTATAATTTAGGGAACACATATATCAGAGGGGCAGTATTCCTGTACTAGAATGGAATATAGCACCTCTTTAACTTTTCTTAATCACTCATTCCTTTACGGTGGAAAATTTGCTATCCTCAGCAGTAATTATCATCCCTAGGGATAGAACTTATATCGTCTACCCATTCTTATCATACAACGGCAAATGTGTTCAACATTTATCCTACTGGGCTGATCTATATTACTCTGAAAATAGAGCTTCATCATCTCAATGAAGGTGAATGGATGACGACATGATATCCAATAGCATCACATTATCTCAACCATCACCTCATCACTGGTGGTTAATATCCTATATCTCTGTTTATGACCATCAGTGTATTCCAAATGTCATGGTTCAGGGGATCTGTCCCGATCAAAGCGCATCAGACCATGTTTGACACAGAGCAGAGTTCTATCCAGATCACTGTTGCATCTACATATGAGAATCTAGATATTCTCCAATTTTTCATTTAAACCATCGAGATACATGCTCCTAATCTTAAAAATCCAATAAGCTTCTTTCCTGTTTAGTTGTTGGATTTTATTGGGATTATACTCTGGTATTCATTCTACCGGTGTTATTTGTATATTAAATTTTTTGGCATGATTAAACAATAGATGTCTTGATAGACTATGTGTCAATAAGCCTATCTTAGCATTATGTCTGTGGCCATTAAGACGGGTCCGGACCATCTGTGTAGTCCGTCCCATGTATTGTAGGCCACAGATGCAAGTGATCACATAGATCACAAAGTCACTAGTGCAACTAAGATGATCTTTAATCTGAATTATTTCCCCCGCACTATTAGAGTTATGGTTTGTTTTCCGTGAGTGATTTGTGAACAACACTGACATTTTTTCTGTGTGCATTTATAGATTCCATTGGAGATATTGATACTTTTTTTTTTTAGGATTTGTTATTATTCTCATTCTTCTGTTTACTTTTAGTGGACATTTCAGGCGGCTTGGAGCCACTAAGTTTTTTAAAGAGGACCTGTCACCAAACCAGGCATGGTGATCTAATTACAGCACTGGATGCAGCATGTCTGCAGCATGCAGACAAGGGTTCCCCCAGCACTTGCGCCCCCCTGTTCCCTGAGATAATACACTTAGAAAACTTACATGCTCCAGCCATTAAGGAGGTGGCTAGAGGCGGTAGCCAAAGGGCAGATTCACACCCCCTGCATGTGTAATCTGCCCACCGCTGCCAATCATTCTCTCCTTCTTCAGCAGCATTTAAACAGAGTTATTTTTTTTCAGAACTTGCCGTTTGGCCCTGCTCCTCAGGGGGCAGGGCTAAACAGACTTTCTGGGAGAGAGAAAAAAAAACTCTGTTTAAATGCTGCTGAAGAAGGAGAGAATGATTGGCAGTGGTGGGCAGATTAAACATGCAGGGGGTGTGAATCTGCCCTTGGCTGCAGCCTCTAGTCACCTCCTTAATGGCTGGAGCATGTAAGTTTTCTAACTGTATTATCTTGGGGTACAGGGCTGCTCAAGTGCTGGGGACCCCTTGCCTGCATGCTGCAGACATGCTGCATCCAGTGCTGTAATTAGATCACCATGCCTGGTTTGGTGACAGGTCCTCTTTAAAGTTTTTCCCCGTCTAAAACTAATACCGGGGAAATCTGGTAGAATTTCTCTAAGGCTGCTTTCACATTAGCGTTTTTTTGAAATCGCGGCAGATGCGGTGAAAAAAACACATCTGCCGCGATTACCGCATAACCGCTGCACTTGCGGCACACTTGAGGAAAGCCCCATGCAATGTCTATGGGGCTTGCGGTAAGTGTGCGGCAGGTGCGGCAAGTGCGATTTCGGCACTTGCGGCAGATGCGGCCGCGAAAAAAAACGCGGTCAGCTACGTTTTTTTTTGCGGCCGCACCTGTGGCAAGTGCCAATACCGCACTTGCCGCACCTGCCGCAATCCCGCATAGACATTCTATGGGGCTTGCCGCAACTGTGCCGCAAGTGAAGCGGTTATGCGGTAATCGCGGCAGATGCGTTTTTTTCACCGCATCTGCCGCGATTTCAAATAACCGCTGATGTGAAAGTACCCCAAGTAGAGGATTTTGTTTTAATAGATGCCAATGTTTCCACAGGATTTCTCTTATTTTTATATTTCCCTTATTATAAGCTGTAATAAAGTTGTATTGTCTTTTATTATCTTGCATTATTGCTTTAAAATTTAGTTGGAGCTTTTTTGGGGGACTTTTTATGTGTTCAATTACATTTTTAGGGGGATCTGTTGTACTTTCTTTTTCCCCTGTCATTTTAATAAGACAATCCTGTTGGGTTTTTGATTCATTGATTTTGAAAGCTTCCTGCACTAGTTTTTTTGGGTACCCTTTTTCTCTGAACCTTTGGGTGAGGATTTTTGCTTGTTCTTTATAGTCCTCATCTTTAGTGTTGTTCTTTCTGATTCTGAGGAACTGGCTATATGGGATATTCTTTTTCCATTTCCCATAATGTGCACTTTTGTAATCCAGGTACCCGTTCACATCCACTTTCTTGAAATGCGTCTTCTTTATGATTTTGTTTAATTCATGTGTAATTTCGAGATCAAGGAAAACTATTTTATCCGCATTTATCTCAGAAGTGAAAGTGATACAAAATTGGTGCTACCCGAGACCCCATCGCTGTACCAAATCGCTGAATATACAACTGTCCACAGAAGTCAAATATATTGTGTTTCAGGATAAATTCTAAACCATCCACAAGGAAATTAATTTGTTCATTAGGCATATCTTCATTTTTTTCCAAATAAAATCTGGTGGCTTCAATGCCCAAAATGTGATCAATATTAGAATATAGGGCAACATCCAATATAATAAAAAGATAGTTCTGTTTCCATTCCATTTTATTTAATTTTTGAATTACCGTATATACTCGTGTATAAGCCGACCCGTGTATAAGCCGACCCCCCTACTTTTGCCCCCAAAACCTGGGAAAATCTATTGACTCGCGTATAAGCCGAGGGTGGACCCCAGCACAGGTATACAGCCCCAGCAGTGGTATACAGGCCCCAGCAGTATGATATACAGCAGCCCCCAGTGGTATATACAGCAGCCCCAGTGGTATTGCAGCCCCTATATACAGCAGCCCCAGTGGTATTGCAGCCCCAGTGGTGTATACAGCAGCACCTATATACAGCAGCCCCAGTGGTATTGCAGCCCCAGTGGTATTGCAGCCCCTATATACAGCAGCCCCAGTGGTATTGCAGCCCCTATATACAGCAGCCCCAGTGGTATTGCAGCCCCAGTGGTATTGCAGCCCCTATATACAGCAGCCCCAGTGGTATTGCAGCCCCAGTGGTGTATACAGCAGCCCCTATATACAGCAGCCCCAGTGGTATTGCAGCCCCAGTGGTGTATACAGCAGCACCTATATACAGCAGCCCCAGTGGTATTGCAGCCCCAGTGGTATTGCAGCCCCTATATACGGCAGCCCAAGTGGTATTGCAGCCCCTATATACAGCAGCCCCAGTGGTATTGCAGCCCCAGTGGTATTGCAGCCCCTATATACAGCAGCCCCAGTGGTATTGCAGCCCCAGTGGTGTATACAGCAGCACCTATATACAGCAGCCCCAGTGGTATTGCAGCCCCAGTGGTATTGCAGCCCCTATATACAGCAGCCCCAGTGGTATTGCAGCCCCTATATACAGCAGCCCCAGTGGTATTGCAGCCCCAGTGGTATTGCAGCCCCTATATACAGCAGCCCCAGTGGTATTGCAGCCCCAGTGGTGTATACAGCAGCCCCTATATACAGCAGCCCCAGTGGTATTGCAGCCCCAGTGGTGTATACAGCAGCACCTATATACAGCAGCCCCAGTGGTATTGCAGCCCCAGTGGTATTGCAGCCCCAGTGGTAGTATACAGCCCCTGTATACAGCAGCCCCTATATACAGCAGCCCCAGTGGTATTGCAGCCCCAGTGGTATTGCAGCCCCAGTGGTAGTATACAGCCCCTGTATACAGCAGCCCCTATATACAGCAGCCCCAGTGGTATTGCAGCCCCAGTGGTATTGCAGCCCCAGTGGTAGTATACAGCCCCTGTATACAGCAGCCCCTATATACAGCAGCCCCAGTGGTATTGCAGCCCCAGTGGTATTGCAGCCCCAGTGGTAGTATACAGCCCCTGTATACAGCAGCCCCTATATACAGCAGCCCCAGTGGTATTGCAGCCCCAGTGGTATTGCAGCCCCAGTGGTATTGCAGCCCCAGTGGTAGTATACAGCCCCTGTATACAGCAGCCCCTATATACAGCAGCCCCAGTGGTATTGCAGCCCCAGTGGTATTGCAGCCCCAGTGGTAGTATACAGCCCCTGTATACAGCAGCCCCTATATACAGCAGCCCCAGTGGTATTGCAGCCCCAGTGGTATTGCAGCCCCAGTGGTAGTATACAGCCCCTGTATACAGCAGCCCCTATATACAGCAGCCCCAGTGGTATTGCAGCCCCAGTGGTATTGCAGCCCCAGTGGTAGTATACAGCCCCTGTATACAGCAGCCCCAGTGGTATTGCAGCCCCAGTGTAGTATCCAGCAGCCCCAGTAGTAATAAACAGCCCCTCCTTCCTTATCATGTTCCCCCAGGCTGCGGCAGCTGTCAAAATAACAAACACTGTATACATCACCTTCCGACGCAGCTCTCCGCTCCTCCGGTCCTCTGCCCTCCGCTCGCGGCTTCTTCTTCCTTGATGTGCCGACTCCTGTGACCGCGCGCAGGAAATGACGTCATCTCCTGCGCCCGGTCACATGACACCGGCACAACAAGGAAGAAGAAGCCGGCGAGCGGAGGGCAGAGGACCGGAGGAGCGGAGAGCTGCGTCGGAAGGTGATGTATACAGTGTTTGTTATTTTGACAGCTGCCGCAGCCTGGGGGGATGTGATAAGGAGGGGGGGCTGTTTATTAATACCGGGGGACCCATATTAAGGAGGGGGGCTGTGCAGTGCAATATGCACGGCATCCCCCCACCGCTGATGGACGGGGGGATGCCGTGCATATTCATTGCACTAATGAGGCGGCCCCACGTGACCGCATGCGGTCACCGCGGCCCCTCCTGCCTCCTCCAGCTCCCGGTCACAGCCCCCCCCCACAGCATACCGTATGACCCGTGTATAAGCCGAGGGGGGGACTTTTCAGCCCAATTTTTGGGCTGAAAAAACTCGGCTTATACACGAGTATATACGGTAATTGATTTGAATCCCTTAAATAGGAGGGCAAGGATTTTACATGATTCTGTAAGTGGAGATCTATGAAATGTGACAGGGAACTTTGTCAGGGAATTTATCCCTGATATTATTGGGCGTCCCGGTGGATTTTTGACATCTTTGTGCACCTTTGGAAGGTGATAGAAAAAGGCCAGGAACGGTTCCCTGTTGGTTAAAAATCTTTTTTCCTTCTTATTAAGAATTCCCTTTTCTGCAGCATTATTAATAAGAGTATGAGATTCTTTTAACATTGCACAGGAGTTGGAATCATCATTAGTGCAGGTGATTATATTATCACCTGCACAATGCTATGGAAATCCTGAAAACCTCCACTGTTGGTGGCCCTTAAGGTCTGGGGTTCCCCACCCCTTACCTAGACCATTTCTGAGGTATGAAGTTATTACTTCTGAAACATATCTGAAAGTGGTCCTACCTGCTCTCTACATCAAGATTGTGATGTCACACAATGTTGTTTATCAAGTACACAGGGGAAATAACCAGAGTACTATGTGAGAATGAGCACTGCCGTCCGAGGCACTATTTACATTGGACTCTTCAGATCTGATTTTTACTTTTAAAGCTTCATTGGACTTTTCACCTTGGAAATACATCGGAATTATTTATTTTAGACTTAAAACTCACAAGTAGGTATTGTACACAATAACATTTATGCACTTAGATCCTCCTACAGGATATTTGGTTATACTGAATGCTAAGATTCACCGAAATAGGACATAAAATCATAAAAACTCAAGTAGGACATAAAATCATAAAAACTCTTGTTGCCTCTCAGAGGAGCTAGAAGCCTGCTGCTAGGTGCAATGGATATTTCCCGGGCAATTCTTTGGTGAGTTTATACTGAATGCTAGGTTCAAACATGTGAGTAAATTTCTTTAAATGCTCCTCTATTTAAATGCCCTCTGAGTGATAGGGGTTTGTAAATAATTGCACTTCATTTACACCCTGAAAAAAAAATAGTTTAATTCATTCCTTGTACCCTAACAGAAATTATTTTATTGTTTTCATTGTAATTGAAACAATTGCTATTTTTCAAGACGCTGACTTAACCTTCTTAATAGCATGAGTAACCCTTTATTTTTATATTATTCACAATTTGGTCATTGATGGATTGTGTCATTTATTGACAGCTGGACAGAGGGTAGAATAGAAGCCACCCTGTGGACAACTATGTTTTTTGTGAAAAAACTCATGTGGGCCAGTGCTGTCAGTCAATGTACCCCAGTAAAATATCATAGATGATTTTGCATTCATTTTAATGGTACTTTATAAGTAAGAATACAGTAAAAATTGAATACATATGGATAAAATGTTTAACATTAAATAGGTTTTGGGATTAGAAATACAAGTGGGTTTTCATTGGCTGTAAACCACAATCATCATCATTAACAGAAATAAACACTTGAAATAGATCACTCTGTTTGTAATGACTCAATATAATATGTGCTTCACTTTATATATGGAATTACTGAAATAAATTAACTTTTTGATGACATTCTAATTCATTGAGATTTGCCTGTACGTCTATGTTCTAAATGCATCCCGATAAGATAATTAGTGTCATAGAAAATTTTTATAGTGTGTGAGTATAAGAGCTTAGGAAAATTTGTAAAATCTTATCCACTAATTCTCTGCAGATTTTACCTGTAGAAATCATCTGAAATTGTATACTATGTGGGCGCACCATTTATGTTAATCTAATACAACGTTTTAAATTTCTTAAGGTTGCTTAGTTGGGGGCATGTATACAGTTTTCATTCACAGACATCACCTTGAGTCATTTTGTATGAATCATCAATACTGTATTACACGTATTTCATCTTTAAGCGGTTGTTTTTCGAAATGTGTTACCAGTTCCCTTCCAGACCTCTCAGCCTTGAGCTAGTAATAAATGTACTAAATAGTATGAACGCCTTATTCACTTAACCCTAAACAGGAATCATTAAGGGTAGAGTAAAGCACATCAATGAGGCTAAAAACCCCAGCACTAAGTATTAGAATAGAATTTATTTACCTGAGCTCGTGACTTCAGGGCTATGTGATGTATTAGGAGGGTTTTATGCAATTTCCACCAGAGGAAAACTTCTGCTTGTTTACTGTTGCTCTTGAAATGGGAGGATTGAACCTGAAACATGACAAGTTGTTAGCATATACTATTGAAGTGCCTGTCAAACTGCATTAATCTGATGATGGTAGAGGATCGTAGGTTCTCAAGGAAAACATCAAAAGTGTTTATGTGTCCACCATAATGATAACATTAAGCCATTGACTGTAATTGCATAAACTCGAATATGCAAGAGTAGCTTGTTATATAGGTGCATTGTCTCTTGTCTGCTCCTGTAATTCATGTTAGCCTAAAAATATATATGTAGAGTTAGTTTAGCAAACTGTGTTTTCTAAATAATTTATTTTCTCATGAGCACTGATAGTATAAACAATTTAGCGTTAAAAACGTATCTCTTGAAATACATCTGTATCCTAGAGCAGTAACAAATTCCAAATCTCCAATATTTGAGCTGAGAAGATCTTTTGAAACTCGAATTCAATGAGTTTGCCGAATTTAAAAAATAATAACTTTATTTGAGGCCCCTCTAATTGCCTGGAAAATATGTGTAGAACATTGTAAGCTCTCCCTGGAATCAATAGAACATATGTTGAACTCTGTAATACAAACACAGTCTTTTTCATTTCCAAATGACTTCAACCTCCCTGGCTAGGGGAAAATTGATGGTAAGCAGAGGTAACCAACAAAGCATTTAACAATACATTGCAGTATCATACTTTTTAGGCTACCTAAATTGAGTAAATAGCATAAATCCCTTTTTTGGGGGGCAGGGGAATGAGACATACATTGCTGCTGTTTAAAAACAGGTGGTGCAAACAGAAGAAGTCACACAGTTGGGTTAAACAATTATCCCAGTTTGTGGGGTACATAAAGCTTTGCACTTTGCTAACTGAAGAAGGGATTGATTTTTTTATAAGCTATTCAAAAATGATTTCTTTATTAGGGAGACAAAACCGATGTAATATATTGCTTTAACTGTGAGGAAATAATGGCCTTTCAACCAGAAATTAAAAATGAAAATCCCTTTTTGTAGTCTGCAACTGATTTGCTAATCACAAAATTATTAGGCTTTTTATTAAGCCATACAGAATTATCTCTATATTTCTGTGGACTAAACAGTGACACTGCTTTGAACATACAGACATTCTGAGTTGTTGTCGTCAAGAAATTTCAAAGTTTGGCTTAATTTCAGAGCTGTTTCTTGAGGGTATAAAACCATGAGAGCTTGTTTCCTAGCATCAGTAGTAGAATCATGCAATATAAAACATACTGGGCTGCTTGAAAGCATGTGGCTGGCATGACTGTGCAGTGGCTGTAGCAGGAGAAGAATGGTAGAATTAAAGGCGATGTGTTAGCAGGATTTGCTACCTGATCTGACAGCAACATTATGTAGGCAAGAAGATTCTGAATCCATTGGTGTATGCCTAGGGACACACATAGGTCCTGGAACTGTTATTTGCATCAGCTTTTCAACTTTAGAATTCTAAGTCCAAAAACTGATGCTGTTAACGGATCCTGGACTCAAATGTGACTGCTCTGCTATGCGTTTTTTAACAGGACCCAAAAAATGCTGCAAAAGCAGCATTGTTTGGGTGCAGTAAAAAAAGGATCCATTTTCTTAACAAGGGGCCCTATGGGAAATGGATCCGTTAACAAATGGCACATGTAGGTACCCAAATAGGGGAAAGAGAAGAGGAGGAGTGCTGCAACTGAGCTCACCTGAAGCCGTTTGGTGCTGGAAGAAGTCTGTATCCATGGCAATTGCAACAAAGATACCGCACTAAGGCATTCTTCATATTTATTGACATTTTTATTTGTGCAATTTACATGGCATAAAACATTATGCTTAGGGAGCACAGTCCCACAGAGCTGGACGCGTTTCGAACAGGGTACTTAATTGTCAGCATAAGTTGTGAACAGGGGGAAAAAAACCTATATACCAGTTAAAATCACAATGTAATTGCACACAGGTGAAACCCATATCCACATATAGCATAAGATTAAGTGAACTATCATTAAAGCACAAGTACTAAGCTGCAAATATATTGTTTTCATGTATAAAATTGTACACACACTGTTGTTGAAAATTACAAAGAATCACAAACAAGTAAACAGCCATATACCATTCAAATGTATAATTCATATAAAAACAATCTGTGTCCCTGCCTATGATCACTTATGTGTGTAATGGACCATAGCCACAAGAAGGATGAAGAACAGCCATGAAGAACAACATTGGTAAGAATGTCAACTATTTTGTACATGAACTCCTCTTAAATGATGATATGGCAGAGTACTTATATGTGGATAAACTGATATGTCCTATTTTACATGCATTACCCCAGGTTCATAAACCCCAGTTCCCGCCGCCTTTACATCCAATAGTGGCGGGTATTGGTGGAATGAACGAAAAATTATCTAATTGGGTAGATCAAAAACTACAACCTCTTCTGCAGACATCAATATGGTTTATCAAAGACTCCAAACACTTGTTGAGTTGTCTAGAACAAATGAAATGAAAAGAAAAATTTTTGTGGGCTACATTTGATGTAGTTACTTGATATTCCTGTATTCCGCATCACCATGCCATAGATGCATTACAATATTCTTTGCGTTTATCAGGACTCTATTCTCTTGACATGTGTCAATTTTTGCTGATATGTGTTGAACATCTAAAAACTAATTTTTTCAGTTTTGACAGCTCCTTTTACCTACAGCTGTGCAGATGTCCAATGGGGGGTGGATTTTTCACCGTCCCTTCCAAATTTATATATGGTGTTTTGGGAACATCATTATATTCATACATTGGACCATCCTTTTCTGGAAAGGTTAATCTGGTGGGGGAGGTACATTGATGATGTCATCATCATCTGGGGGATACCGCCAATGTACCTCCCCTCCCCCGATAACCAGAATGGAATTGTGGGTTTCATGAAATACATTAATATTAATCCATTTAACATGTCCCTCACCCATGAAATACACGGTCAGTCGGTTGTGTATTTGGATTTGGGACTACATGGCAACCTTACAACTGGTCGCATACACTCTGAGTTATATCGCAAACCATCAGGGGGAAACGCAATATTACATGCTGGGAGTTGCCACCCCCAACATATTATTAATAATATACCCTGGGAGAGCTAATTAGAGCCATAAGAGCTTGTTCACAGGAAAATACTTTTGTTGGGGAGAGAAATTTGATATGTAAGCGTCTAACATTAAGAGGTTATAAACCGGAGGTTTTGAATAGGGCTGTAAGCAGAGTAAAAAATGTCCCAGGAGTCATTATTGCATGATAGTAGAGGACAAAATAAATCCAACATTGTAGATAATATCCCTACTTTTTCAACGGGTTATAGTGTAGATTACCCTAAAATTGTATGAGCTATACACAGGGTGATACCAATTTTAAGATAAGATCCAATTTTATCAAACATTTTGGATAAGGGCTTTCGATGTGTTCCCAAAAAAGCCCTGAGTCTGGGTAACCTTTTATCACCGTCCTAGTTCACAAGAACTGACTGAAACCCCACTTGGTTAGATGTGAAGGGTAGTTTTATATGTGGGGGCACAAGATGTGGGCTTTGTAAATTTACGGAAGTCACCAAATCATTTAAAAACCGCCCCACAAATCGCTCATTTGACATCAAATCTTACATGAACTGTAATACGACAAATGTCATATATATGGCTTCATGTCAAAAATGTCCTAAAGATCATATTGGATGTACAACCAGGACTATCAAAAAGAGGCTGGGGGAACATTTGTCGGCGGCTAATTCTGAGAATGTTACAAGCTGCGGCCAAATGTTCAGCCTCTCTAGTTATTTTCTAGAGGTCCACGGTGGGGATACCAGCAGTCTAAGTGTTAAAGGTATTGAACGTGTTATGGGTAAGGAAGGGGGGGATGCCAAAGGCAGACTAGTGCGTGAGAGAGAAGCTCATTGGATACTGGTTGCTGACACCAGACAACCAATGGGTTTGAATCTACGCACTGATCTGACATATTTTTATCACATATATATATATATATACAAAAAGGTTTGAATAGCAAAGTAATGACACATATGCAGTTTTTTTTTTCATTTTTGTGAGTTTCATTACATCTATTATATGTAGGAGTTCATGTACAAAATAGTTGACATTCTCACCGATGTTGTTCTTCATGGCTATTCTTCATCCTTCTTGTGGCTATGGTCCATTACACACATAAAAGATCATAGGCAGGGACACAGACATTTTTTATATGAGATATGCATTTGAATGGTATATGGCTGTTTAGTTGTTTGTGATTCTTTGTAATTTTCAACAAAAACAATGTACGTATAATTTTATATATGAAAACAATATATTTGCAGCTTAGTAATTGCAATTTAATGATAGGTCACTTCATCATATGCTCTATGTGGATATGGGTTTCACCTGTGTGCAATTACATCATGCAGTCCTCAGCTTACATAGCAATCCCACTAACAGATTCTCTCTAACATGGGGGCAAGCAGAGAGAGTGCTTAGCAGTTTAGGACCTGCAATGGCAGCCACAACAACATTACAGTCAAGCACTATGAAGCACTATGGACAGGAGGTATGTGGCTGGCTGGCCTGTGTGCAGACGCTGCAGCAGGAGCATCACCGAAGAAAGTTAAGTTTCCTCACCACAAAATTAGCAATGGATATTTGCCATTTTGATATTGAAGAAAGTAAATTTGAAGTGCCACATGTAGTGCAGGGGGATAACTATGATGATGGTGGTGAGCATTACACCAAGCAGGTGCTATCTATGTGTGTGGCATGGCTGCCAGAAATACAAGTGTGGCAAGATGGGGGAAACTGGCAAGTTATGGCTTAAACTGATTGCTGGTTGGCTTGACTTTGCAAAATGAGCAGGTGATGTCACTTTGTGTGCTGATAGAGTTATAGTTCTTAAATTATAAGAGCCAGGAGGTCCATGACTTATTTTTCTTTTGCACAGCCTGCTGAGTGTCAAACAATTGTCTGGAAATATTGTGCAAAAGAACTCCCACACAGGAGAAGCATGTATATATAACTTGTTACCACCATGATCAGACCTTTTAGGCATTGTGGAACCTCCTTTACAAACAGTGTGTGTGTCATAACCTGCTCTGGACCTGACCACAGGAAAAGCTGATTGGCCTCACAGCATGTGCTTTGTCAGCAACACTTTCCTCTGATGACCTCAACAACTACTTGTCATCTGCCTGGTTCACAGGTTTTGTTCAATACAAAATCATAATGATATCCATTGACATCCATCAATGGGCTGTCAGATGTCTCTGTGTGTGAAATGGCCAGCACTTTTTTTACTCTCTTGACTTTTAGGGGCCTATGAGACAGTATATATGCAAAAGTAACACAATTTTAAAAACTTCACCCCTTAAAGTGCTCTAAACTATATTTAAGAAGCTTATTAATCCTTTAGGTGCAATCACAGGACTTAAAGAAACATGGAAGGAAAAAATAAACATTTCACTTTTTTTTCTACAAAAATGTTACATTAGTCCCAAAAATTGCATTTTCACAAAAGTAACATGGGAAAATGTACTTTACAATTTGCTGTGCGATTTCTCCTGAATATGCCAGATCCCTGTATGTGGTGGAAAACTACTGTTTGGGCGCATGCAAAGGCTCTGAAGGGAAGGGACACTACTCAATTTTTGGAATGCAAAGCTGGCTAGAACTAATAGCAGATGCCATGAAAAGTTTGCAGAGCCTCTGATGTGCCTAAGCTGTTAAAAAACAAACACATGACCCCAACTTTGAAACTACACCCCTCAGGGAATATATCTAATGTGTGGTCAGCATCTTGAACCTTCAGGCGCTTCCTAGAAATTTATAATGCGTAGCCAGGAGTTACATTTTCCCACAAAAATGTTGTTTTAGCCCAATTTATTTTATTCTCACAAGAGTAACAGGAAAAAAATAACCTCTGCAATTTGTTGTGCAAGTTCTCATGAGTACACTGGTGCCTCATATGTTGTGGAATATTACTGTTTGAGTGTATGGCGGGTCTCGGAAGAGAAGGCAAACAATTTGACTTTTTGAACACAACATTTGCTGGAATATATACTGAAAGCCATGTCGTGTTTTTGAGCTGCTGATGTGCCTATACAGTGCCTAGTGACTGTATTTGACCCCCTTGAACTTTTCAACTGTTTGCCACATTTCAGGCTTCAAACATAAAGATATAAATTCAATTTTTTTGTGAAGAATCAACAAGTGGAACACAATCATGAAGTGGAATTAAATTTATTGGATATTTTAAACTTTTTTAACAAAAAATAGACAGAGAAATGGGGCGTGCAATATTATTCGGCCCCTTTAGTTTCAGTGCAGCAAACTCACTCCAGACGTTCAGTGAGGATCTCTGAATGATCCAATGTTGTCCTAAATGACTGGTAATGATAAATAGAATCCACCTGCGTGTAATCAAGTCTCCGTATAAATGCACTTGCTCTGTTATAGTCTCAGGGTTCTGTTTCAAGTGCAGAGAGCATCAGGAAGACCAAGGTACACACCAGGCAGGTCTGAGATACTGTTGTGGTGAAGTTTAAAGCTGGATGCGGATACAAAAAAGATTTCCCAAGTTTTAAACATCTCAAGGAGCACTGTGCAAGCGATCTTATTGAAATGGAAGGAGTTTCAGACCACTGCAAATCTACTGTCCAGGGCAATATGGTGAAACATGTATTGGCACGCCAGACACCATTACCCTGCTCATTGAGTGTCACATAGGTGAAATTGCACTGGGAATTTTTTTTATTCAAACTGTAAATCTTATCACAGATTGTTTGATTTTGTGTGAAATCATAAAATTCAGGAAATGTTTCTCAAACTCGACCATCTGTGGATGAGTTAGATCATAGTAACATAGTAACATAGTTTTTAAGGTTGAAGGAAGACTTTAAGTCCATCTAGTTCAACCCATAGCCTAACATGTTGATCCAGAGGAAGGCAAAAAAAAAACATGTGCCAACACTAAGCTCCACATTGGGGGAAAAAATTCCTTCCTGACTCCAGATACGGCAATCAGACTAATTCCCTGTCAAATAATCTAGTATATATAACCGGTAATATTATAGTTTTCAAAAAAGGCATCCAGGCCCTTCTTAAAGGGGTTGTCCGGGCTTATGCTTTATTTCATATTTATATCTAGGCTGCAAAATGTTGACAATCTGCAATATACATGTTGTCAACATTTTGCAGGGTTTCCTAGATGTAACACATTTACTGCTGGCAGAGAATGTCCAGGGGGTGTGATTGTGCATGCTGGTCGTTTACACCTACTCTAGCACAATCACGCCCCCTCCCCTATTCCTAGTATGGCCAGCCACCCCCAGGCCATACATGCCCACCCCTGCCCACTAAACACTATGGAATGCCACCACCCCCAGGGCTCCTACTGGCCGCCCCAGCCCCTGACATCACCACCCACCCTCTGCAAAACAGCGGTCCCCAGTGCACTGATACAAGGTGCCGAAACCGCTGCTGTGAAAGCGATTCCGGCACACTGTGTCAGTGCAGCAGGGGACCCGCTGCATATGTGTGCCGCTCACCCTCCATGTCCTGTGCAGCCGGTGGTCCTCCGCCCTGGTCCCGGTCATGTGCAGCCGGGGTCCACACTCTGCAGCCGTATCTGTGCTGTGTGGAGCTGTGCCCGTCGCCTGCTTTCTCCAGACCTCTAGTACCATAGAGCTGGTGAAGCAGTATAGAGAGGACCACTCCATACCGCTCCACCAGCTCTATGGTACTAGAGGTCTGGAGAAAGCAGGCGACGGGCACCGCTCCACACAGCACAGATACGGCTGCAGAGTGTGGACCCCGGCTGCACATGACCGGGACCAGGGCGGAGGACCACCGGCTGCACAGGACATGGAGGGTGAGCGGCACACATATGCAGCGGGTCCCCTGCTGCACTGACACAGTGTGCCGGAATCGCTTTCACAGCAGCGGTTTCGGCACCTTGTATCAGTGCACTGGGGACCGCTGTTTTGCAGAGGGTGGGTGGTGATGTCAGGGGCTGGGGCAGCCAGTAGGAGCCCTGGGGGTGGTGGCATTCCATAGTGTTTAGAGGGCAGGGGGCCGTCATGTATGGCCTGGGGGTGGCTGGTCATACTAGGAATAGGGGAGGGGGCGTGATTGTGCTAGAGTAGGTGTAAACGACCAGCATGCACAATCACACCCCCTGGACATTCTCTGCCAGCAGTAAATGTGTTATATCTAGGAAACCCTGCAAAATGTTGACAACATGTATATTGCAGATTGTCAACATTTTGCAGCCTAGATATAAATATGAAATAAAACATAAGCCCGGACAACCCCTTTAACTGTTAGCTGTGACTCACTCATTACAACATCATGTGACAGAGAGTTCCATAGTCTCACTGCTCTTACAGTAAAGAATCCACGTCTGTAATTATGATTAAACCTTCTTTCCTCCAGACGTAGAGGATGCCCCCTTGTCCCCGTCTCAGGCCTAAGAGTAAAAAGATCATTAAAAAGGTCTCTGTACTGTCCCCTCATATATTTATACAGTGTTGGCCAAAAGTATTGACACCCCTGCAATTCTGTCAGATAATGCTCAGTTTCTTCCTGAAAATGATTGCAATCACAAATTCTTTGGTATTATCTTCATTTAATTTGTTTTCAATGAAAAAACACAAAAGAGAATGAAGCAAAAAGCAAAACATTGATCATTTCACACAAAACTCCAAAAATAGGCCAGACAAAAGTATTGGCACCCTCAGCCTATTACTTGGTTGCACAACCTTTAGCCAAATTAACTGCAAACAACTGCTTCCGGTAACCATCAATGAGTTTCTTACAATGCTCTGTTGGAATTTTAGACCATTCTTCTTTGGCAAACTGCTCCAGGTCCCTGATATTTGAAGGGTGCCTTTTCCAAACTACCATTTTTAGATCTCTCCACAGGTGTTCTATGGGATTCAGGTCTGGACTCATTGCTGGCCACCTTAGAAGTCTCCAGTGCTTTCTCTCAAACCATTTTCTACTGCTTTTTGAAGTGTGTTTTGGGTCATTGTCCTGCTGAAAGACCCATGACCTCTAAGGGAGATCCAGCTTTTTCACACTGGGCCCTACATTATGCTGCAAAATTTGTTGGTAGTCTTCAGACTTCATAATGCCATGCACACGGTCAAGCAGTCCAGTGCCGGAGGCAGCAAAGCAACCCCAAAACATCAGGGAACCTCCACCATGTTTGACTGTAGGGACCGTGTTCTTTTCTTTAAATGCCTCTTTTTTCTCCTGTAAACTCTATGTTGATGCCATTGCCCAAAAAGAGAGAACATTCTTCCAAAACGTTTTAGGCTTTCTCAGGTAAGTTTTGGCAAACTTCAGCCTGGCTTTTTTAAGTCTCATGGTAAGAAGTGGGGTCTTCCTGGGTCTCCTACCATACAGTCCCTTTTCATTCAGACACCAACGGATAGAGCGAGTTGACACTGTTGTACCCTCGGACTGCAGGGCAGCTTGAACTTGTTTGGATGTTAGTCGAGGTTCTTTATCCACCATCCGCTCAATCTTGCGTTGAAATCTCTTGTCAATTTTTCTTTTCCGTCCACATCTAGGGAGATTAGCCACAGGGCCATGGGTTTTAAACTTCTTGATGACACTGCGCACGGTAGACACAGGAACATTCAGGTCTTTGGAGATGGACTTGTAGCCTTGAGATTGCTCATGCTTCCTCACAATTTGGTTTCTCAAGTCCTCAGACAGTTCTTTGGTCTTCTTTCTTTTCTCCATGCTCATTGTGGTACACACAAGGACACAGGACAGAGGTTGAGTCAACTTTAATCCATGTCAACTGGCTGCAAGTGTGATTTAGTTATTGCCAACACCTGTTAGGTGCCACAGGTAAGTTACAGGTGCTGTTAATTACACAAATTAGAGAAGCATCACATGATTTTTCTAACAGTGGCAATACTTTTGTCCACCCCCTTTTTTATGTTTGATCCACCCAATTTGGCTTTAGGACAATTATTTTTGTGTTTTTTTCATTGAAGACAAATTAAATGAAGATAATAATACCAAAGAATTTGTGATTGCAATCATTTTCAGGAAGAAACTGAGTATTATCTGATAGAATCTCAGGGGTGTCAACACTTTTGACCAACACTGTACATTATTTTAAGATCACCCCTAAGCCTTCGTTTTTCCAAGGTAAATAACCCCAAGTTTAATAACCTGTCTTGGTATTGCAGACCCCTCAGTCCTCTAATGACTTTGATCACTCTTCTCTGGACCCGCTCTAGTTCAGCTATGTCTTTACCGGAGACCAGAATTAGACACAGTATTCTAAATGTGGTCGCACTAGTGACTTGTATAGAGGTAATTGTTACCCCTCGGGGGTCTGCCGCTCGTGCCCGCGGCTTGCTGCCCTTACTTCCTCTGCTGGAGCAGCACTGCTCCTCTCACTTCCAGTACCACTGCTTGTGCTCCTGAAACCGTCTCCTATTCAGTTTCTGCTGGAGAGGCTGCAGGGTTCTGGCTCCTCCCCTCAGCCAATCACCAGGTCTCAGTGCCCTGCCAATCAGGCCTGCCCTGTTCTGATTTAAACCTCCTGTTTGCAATCAGTCGGGGCCAGGGCAACTTCTCCCTTCTCCTTAGGGAAGCTGCCACTACTGGTCTGTCAGGTCGCTCCTCGTTTGGTCTGTTACCTGATCTTTCCGTGTTACCTCCTCCAGATCTTGTTCCTGCCGGCTCCTGGTTGATCACCGTGTTCCTGGACGACCTCCTGGTTCCCTCCAAGCTGATCGCTGGTTCTCGCCCGGCTCCGGATCCCCCGTGGTCCTGGATCTCCCTGGTTCTTGGATCTCTCTGTGTTCCTGGATCTCCCTGGTTCTTGGATCTCTCCGTGTTCCTGGATCTCCCTGGTTCCTGGATCTCTCCGTGTTCCTGGATCTCCCTGCGTTCCTAGTTCCCCGTGTTCCTGGTGCTCTGTATTCACGGTTCTCGTTTCGTATTGTATTCCCGGGTGCTGTTTCATTACCACGTCGCCTGGGGTCGGTTGAACACTCGTGTCCGTTGCATTGGCCCCTTCGAGGCTGATCCCGGCGATACCTCTGTATAGGGGTCACGCGCTCCGGGGTCTCCCTCGCTGGGTCTCCAGTGTTGCGGCCTTGTGGCCCTCTCCAGGGGCGTGTGGTTCTGTGTTATAGTTCTGTTTAATAAACCCGTTGACTCTACGGTACCTGTCTGCCTCTCTGTCACCCGGTGTCAGCATCCGCTTTACGCGGTCCAGTGGGTCCACGTGTGTAGTCCGTCGGTAGGACGTGACAGTAATATTATGTTCTCCTCATGAGCATCTATGCCTCTTTTAATGCATCCTATTATTTTATTTGCCTTTGTAGCAGCTGCCTGACACTGGCCACTAAATGTGAGTTTGTCATCTACCCATACACCCAGGTCTTTTTCAGTGACAGTTTTGCCCAGTGTTTTACAATTAAGCACATAATTATACCTTTTGTTTCCTCTGCCCAAGTGCATGACTTTACATTTATCCCCATTAAAGCTCATTTGCCATTTATCAGCCCAAGCTTCTAGTTTACATAAATCATCCTGTAATATAAAATTGTCCTCCTCTGTATTGATTATCCTGCAGAGCTTAGTGTCATCTACAAATATTGAGATTCTATTCTGTATGCCCCCTACAAGGTAATTAATAAATATATTAAAAAGAAGCGGGCCCAAAACTGACCCCTGTGGTACCCCACTGTTAACTGTGACCCATTCTGAGTGTGTTCCATTAATGCCCACCCTTTGTTTCCTATCACCAAGCCAGTTCTTAGCCCACTTACACATATTTTCCCCTATCCCCATTGCTCTCATTTTATGTATCAACCTTTTGTGTGGCACCGTACCAAAAGCTTTTGAAAAGTCCATATACACTACGTCCACTGCATTTCTTTGGTCCAGTCCAGAACTTACTTCTTCATAGAAGCTTATCAGATTAGTTTGACAGGAACGGTCCCTCATAAACCCATGTTGATATTGGGTTATGAGGTTATTTTTCTTCAGATACTCCAATATAGCATCTCTTAGAAAACTGTCTAGGATTTAACCCACAGTAGAGGTTAAGCTTACTGGCCTATAATTTCCAAGTTCAGTTTTTGTCCCCTTTTTGAATATTGGCGCCACATTTGGTATACGCCAGTCCTGTGGTACAGACCCTGTTATTATGGAATCTTTAAATATTAAAAATAATGGTCTATCTATGACAGTACTTAATTCCTGCACCACTCTGGGGTGTATCCCATCCAGGCCCGGGGATTTGTCAATTTTAGTGATTTTTAGACGATGCCTTACTTCCTGCTGGGTTAAGCAGGTGACATTTAATTGAGAGTTTTTGTTATCACTGATCATATTGACTGTCATGGGATTTTCTTGTGCAAATACTGTTGAAAAAAAGTCATTTAGCATATTGGCTTTTTCCTCAGCATCATCCACCATTTCACCCAGATTATTTTTAAAGGGGCCAACACAATCATTTTTTACTTTCTTACCACCGTATATATTCGTGTATAAGCCGACCCGTGTATAAGCCGACCCCCCTACTTTTGCCCCCAAAACCTGGGAAAACCTATTGACTTGTGTATAAGCCGAGGGTGGACCCCAGCACAGGTATACAGCCCCCAGCAGTGTGGTATACAGCAGCCTCCCCAGTGGTAGTATACAGCAGCAGCCCCAGTGGTATATACAGCAGCAGCCCCAGTGGTAGTATACAGCAGCCCCAGAGGTATATACAGCAGCCCCAGTGGTAGTATACAGCAGCAGCCCTAGTGGTATATACAGCAGCAGCCCCAGTGGTATATATAGCAGCAGCCCCAGTGGTAGTATACAGCAGCTCCAGTGGTAGTATACAGCAGCCCCAGAGGTATATACAGCAGCCCCAGTGTTAGTATACAGCAGCAGCCCCAGTGGTATATACTGCAGCAGCACCAGTGGTATATACAGCAACAGCCCCAGTGGTAGTATACAGCAGCCCCAGTGGTAGTATACAGCAGCCCCAGAGGTAGTATACAGCAGCCCCAGAGGTAGTATACAGCAGCCCCAGTGGTAGTATACAGCAGCCCCAGAGGTAGTATACAGCAGCCTCAGAGGTATATACAGCAGCCCCAGAGGTATATACAGCAGCCCCAGAGGTAGTATACACCAGCCCCAGTGGTAGTATACTACAGCCCCAGAGGTAGTATACAGCAGCCCCAGAGGGAGTATACAGCAGCCCCAGAGGTATTTACAGCAGCCCCAAAGGTATATACAGCAGCCCCAGTGGTTGTATACAGCATCCCCAGTGGTAGTATACTGCAGCCCCAGGGGTAGTATACAGCAGCCCCAGAGGTAGTATACAGCAGCCCCAGAGGTAGTATACAGCAGCCCCAGAGGTAGTATACAGCAGCCTCAGAGGAATATACAGCAGCCCCCCCATATCAGTCTACAGGGCCCCCCCACCCTTGTGCAGCAATCCTGAAAAGGAAAACATTATTATACTTATCGCTGCCACTGTCCCACTGTCCCGCCGCTGTCATCGCGCTCCTCCGGCTTCATCCAGCGTCTTCCAGCTTCCTGCTCTGGCGCGCAGACAATGACGTCATTGCCTGCGCACACCAGAGGAAGCCGGAAGAAGACGGATGAAGCCGGAGGAGCGCGATGAAGGCGGCGGGGGACAGCGGCAGCGATAAGTATGATAATGTTTTCCTTTTCAGGATTGCTGCACAAGGGGGGGCCCTGTATACTGATATGGGGGGGGCTGCTGTATACTGTATACACTGTATACAGTGTATACAGTATACAGTGACTCGTGTATAAGCCGAGGGGGGGACTTTTCAGCCCAATTTTTGGGCTGAAAAACTCGGCTTATACGCGAGTATATACGGTATTTATGTAGTTAAAAAATATTTTGGGATTATTACTTTCTCTGGCAATGAGTCTCTCTGTCTCAATCTTTGCTGCCTTGATTTGCTTTTTACAGATGTTATTTAATTCTCTGTATTTATTTAACGCTTCATCACTACCTACTTGCTTTAATTTCCTAAATGCTTTCTTTTTGTAACGTATTGCGCCTCTTACCGCTTTATTTAGCCATTGTGGTTTCCTCCTATTTCTAGCATGCTTATTCCCATAGAGTATATATTGTGCACAGGTCCTATTGAGGAAGCAAATAAATGTCTCCCATTTGCTTTGTGTACTTTTATGTCTCAGGACATCGTCCCAGTTTATTGCAATAAGATCATCTGTCAACCGTTGGAAATTTGCCTTCCTGACGTTTGTCCTTGTAGCCCCTCTACTAAACATCTTATTAAAGGATCTTATTATATTATGATCACTATTACCCAAGTGATTTCCAACCTGTAAATGTGATATGAGGTCCAGCCTGTTGGTTAATATTAGATCCAGCAGTGCCCCCCTTCTTGTTGGGTCAAGAACCAGTTGTGAAAGGTAATTGTCTCTCATAGTTGTCAAAAACTTATTACCTTTGCTGGAACTGCAGGTTTCTGATCCCCAATGTATTTCGCAGTAGTTGAGTCCCCCATAATAATGACTTCTCCCTGAGTCGCTGCTTCATCTATTTGCTTTATGAGGATATTCTCCTCCACTTCCATTATTGTTGGGGACTTATAACAAACCCCTATCAGTAATTTATTATTTTTTCCTTCTCCCCTTATCTCCACCCACAGGGACTCTACATTTTCATTAGATTCACATATATTATCACGCAGGATGGGTTTTAAGGATGATTTTACGTATAAACAGACACCTCCCCCTCGCTTATTTGTACGGTCATTTCTGAACAGACAATAGCCCTGTAAATTAACAGCCCAGTCATGGCTCTCGTCCAGCCATGTCTCAGATATCCCCACCATGTCATAATTATTTTCCAACAAAATCAATTCTATTCCTCCATTTTGTTGGTGAGGCTTCTGGCATTAGTGTACATGCACTTTATGCATCTCTCTTTACCTCTATTCCTTCTTGCTATATTGACTGTTCTAACCCCACCCCCCATGCCACCCACAATTTTATTACTTGTGCCCAGGTTACTGTTTACACTATCTTCCCCTCCTGTACAATGAATACCCTCCCCCCCAATCCCTAGTTTAAACACTCCTCTATCCTTCTAGCCATTTTTTCCCCCAGCACAGCTGCACCCTCCCCTTTGAGTTGCAGCCCGTCCTTAGCATAGAACCTGTAGCCAACAGAGAAGTCGGCCCAGTTCTCCAGGAATCCAAACCCCTCCTTCCTACACCAATTCCTGAGCCACTTATTTATCTCCCTAATTTCCCATTGCCTCTCTGGTGTGGCACGTGGTACAGGCAGTATTTCAGAGAATATCACCTTGGAGGTCCATGCCTTAAGCTTGCAGCCTAATTCTCTAAAATCATCTTTAAGGACCTTCCACCTACCTCTAACTTTGTCATTTGTGCCAATGTGCACCATGACCACTGGGTCCTCACCAGCCCCTCCCAGTAATCTGTCAACCCGAACAGCGATGAGCCGGACTCGAGCGCCTGATAGGCAGCACACTGTTCGACGATCCCTGTCTTTGTGACTGATTACCTTGTCTGTTCCCCTAATAATTAAATTCCCCACTACCAGAACCTGCCTGGCCTGCCCTGCTCTCCTATTTTCCCCCTTACTGGAGCTGACACTCCTCCGACTTTCAGAGGACATGCCCTGCTGCAGCAGTGCTATACCTGAACTCACACCCCCCTCATCTACCAACTTAGCAAATTTATTGGGGTGTGCCAGAACAGGGCTAGCCTCCCTGGCATTCTTCCCTCTACCCTGCCTTGTAACTATCACCCAGCTAGCTACCTCACTGTCCTGCAGATCCATGCTACCATCCTCCCCCACATCTATCCCACTGAGCAGCTGTTCAGTGAGCAGCAAACTCCTTTCCCTATTGTCTATGGATCTCAGTGTTTTCAGTTGTTCATTTAGATCCAGTATCTGGGCTTCCAAATGCACAACATACTCACATCTCACACAGCAGTATGCATCCTCGACCGGCTGTTCAAGGATTGCATACATGTGGCAAGATGTACACTGGATGGCATTGCCAATTATGGAGCTCATTTCCTAATGGGGATTGCACAAGACAGAAATGATAAGTAAAAAGAATGCAAGTATTAATAAAATACAACCAGCAATTCAGTAAGTCCTCCCTTCCAAACTCCCTGAATCCAAAGTCACTGAATCACAAGTCACACACTTACTTCCGTCTGCACTTACACTCCCGATCACACTAAGCTCGTCACACTCGCTAAGAAAGAAGATTTAAAGTTTTTTTTTTCCCCTTAGCAGAAAATCAGCCTACAGCTCAGTGTGCTTCCAAAGGACTGAAGCCCCAACAAGCTATTACTTATAAACCCTTAATTATGCACCCCCATCCTTGATTAACCCCTTGTAAGTATAGCTACACCACAGGTTTTAAGTGCAAAGTAGTTAACCCTTTAACTTACAGGTAGTAAAATAAGAGATTATAAACTTGTAGAGAGAAAAGAAAGTTAAGAAAGCCCAATAAAATTAAAAAGGTAAAAATAAAGCAGCAATTCACACAGGTATTTGTTGCAGGATTCCCAAATACCTCCTCACTGAATCACAAGTCACACACTTACTTCTGTCCGCACTTGGGCTCCTGATCACTCTCAGCTCGTCACACTCACTAAGAAAGAAGATTTAAAGTTTTTTTAGCCCCATAGCAGAAAATCAGCCTACAGCTCAGTGTACTTCCAAAGGACTCCATCATCTCTACCAAATATATTTTCCAAAGTGCTCAAAGCTTTGGGCAATCTATGTGACAAAATAAAAAGCCATAACATTCTATATAATTTTATCCAGATATGTTTTCAGGCCCAGTCTCACGCTTCAATGTGTCGGCGAACCAACCAACGATCCGACTTGACCTAGATCGCTAGAACGACGTTCAATGATCACTAGTGAAATGTCACACATATAGATCTCGTTAACGACGCAGTAATGATTCCGCGACAAGCAAAAAATACTTGCTGTCATTAGCTTGCCTATGTCCTTCAGTTCTCAGTAGGTGAGGTTGTTAACGACATCGTTATCGAGGTGTCACACACACCCATGCTGCAGGTTGTACGAATGCTCATTGTTTGGTTTAAGGTCCGGTTCACAAACCTCCCATCAACGATCTGCCCGATCATCGTTGACCGGATGTACATGTCACACTGAACGACGTTGTTACGGCGCTGTTAGAACGACTGAACCCATGACGTACCCGTGTGTCACCTGCTGGCCTGGAGTCCTATGGTGACCCCGAAAACTATCAGGGTTTACTTCCTGTGGGTGGTTGGCCAGCACTGCCATCCACAGAAAGTGATCATTTGTGCTATGTCCCAATGTGCTGCAGCTCATCGGGATATAGCACAAGCAATCGCACTGTGCAGTGCTTTGGCGCTCTATGGGGCAGTGTAAAGTAAAATAAGAACAAAAAAATAAAGTTTTAAAAACATGAAATAACACCATAAAAGTTGAAATCACCCCCTTTTGCCCCATTCAAAATAAGAGTGGTAAAAAAAAAAATACACATATTTGGTATCGCTGCACTAAAAAATGCCCAATCTATCAAAATATAAAATCAATTAATCAGAGCTGTTAACTGCATAATGGAAAAAAAAAATTATCCAAACAACGCATCCACCCAAAAATGGTATTATTAGAAATGTCAGCTCAAGATGCAAAATATGAGACATCACACAGCCTCAGATGCTGAAAACTAAAAATGCTACGGCTACACAGATTAGCCTGAATACATTTAGCGGGAGCTTTAGTCCAATAATATCCTGCTAGGAAAATGCTAAGTGCTTTGTAACAACACTAATCTAAAAAGTGACACATAGCTGGAATCAGGCTCTTTTGCCCTATATTATGCTGTCTCAGAAAAATGGCAAAAACGTGTTGACAGATTTCCTGTAAATAAAATTTGTTCCTTCTCAATATCCTAGAAAATTGTATTATAGATAAGAGAGAGAAAAAAATGAAAACCTAACTTTAATTAAGGTCATGTTAAAGCCGGAATATAGCCTAAATGAAATCAATATAGTAATAAACTTCAAGGATATATTAATATATATATTAATTTGGAGAGATAATACATGAAGCAGTGATTCAGAGTGTAACTATAGGCAACAGAACAATATTAGTATATAGGTGCTCAATCAAAACAGTAATCATTCAATAAATATAGTTAGATCTCATCCAAATATACACTGTGTGCAGAATTATTAGGCAAATTAGTATTTTGATCATATGATACTTTTTATACATGTTGTCCTACTCCAAGCTGTATAGGCTTGAGAGCCTACTACCAATTAAGTAAATCAGGTGATGTGCATCTCTGTAATGAGGGGTGTGGTCTAATGACATATAAGGTGTGCTTAATTATTAGGCAAATGCCTTTACTTAGGCAAAATGGGTCAGAAGAGAGATTTGACGGGCTTTGAAAATCTCAAAATTGTGAGATGTCTTACAGAGGGATGTGGAAGGAAAAAACAACAAGTTGCGCCACACTGATCCCACACTTTGAATAAGGGTTAATCAGAGATACACTCACCTGGAACTGTTGTGCACCGCACAACAGGGAATGGGGTACAGGGTGAGTGTAAGATCTGTCTGTTTTTCCTGAAGCGACCTTCCACTTGGCTTCGTGTAGTAAGGCTCCGCGGTCGGGCCGACCGTGTCCAACGGGCCTGAACACTTAATCCCAGGGGAGGCAGTTCTATTGTATGTTCAGCAGGGTCTCTCCTCCAGCAGCTCTCATACCACACCCCGAAGGGAGGAGGATAATGACAGGAAGGAAATATAGTATGGAAGTGAGCGCTAGAAAAGACCATGAAACTGAAAATTAAGAGAATTACCTCTAAGTTTATTAAAAGGTGGGTGTTGGGCAAAAAAGGCGCAAAATGACTGCCCATGAAATGAGGAAAATCAAGCGTGAAGCTGCCAAGATGCCACTTGCCACCAGTATTGCCGTATTTTAGAGCTGCAACGTTACTGGAGTATCAAAAAGCACAAGGTGTGTCATACTCAGGGACATGGCCAAGGTAAGGAAGGCTGAAAAACGACCACCTTTGAACAAGAAACATAAGATAAAACATCAAGACTGGGCCAAGAAATATCTTAAATTAAGGGGTTCTGCACAGTAATAGTTACCTGCACAAACTGATAAACTCCTAAGGTAGCCACTGCAACTTCCAAAAATATTAAGCTTTGATATTTATGAGTCTTTTGGGTTGATTGAGAACATAGTTGTTGATTAATAATAAAAATAATCCTCTAAAATACAACTTGCCTAATAATTCTGCACACAGTGTAGTGCTGTTGTTTCACAGTCCAGAGAGCATTGCCGTAAATTGGTGTAAATTGCATTGGTGTAGTAAAACGCGCTAACTAGTTACCCTTGTCATGCTCCAAGTAGAAGCTTCCATTCTTACAATTGCAGTACCCAAGTGTATTAAACAAATAACCCCTAAATCCATCCTGAATTTTGTACAATAAACATTGAGGCTGAGACTGCACAGTAATTTTAATTGTGATGTAGGTTGTACTGCAAACAATCAACCCCATTCATCTACATTATGCTGCACCATAGCAGCTGCACAAACCAGTCTTTGTCCAACAACTTGTGCCGAGGCAAAACTCACTACACACTCTAAGGATAGGGTCACACTTCGAAGGCCGTTTTTTGGAGGCCAGCGTTAATGGTTGCAGTTTTTTTTCTGTTGCCATTTTCATGTCATTTTAACACTAGCGTTAACGCATGCGTTTCCCATAGGTTCCCATGTTAAAAAAATGCATGCTTTTTTGAAAAAGCAACAGAAAATGTTTCTTACCACGTCAAAAGTGTTGCATTTTGAGCTTGCGTTTTTTGCATGGGAGTCTATGGAAGCTTTAACGCTACCGTTTTCCACAATTTGGAGTTATGAAAAATGGTAGCTTTAAGCGCTTCAATGCCTCAAGTGTGGCCCTAGCCTTAGGCTAGGGTCACACTTGCACCATGGAAGTGCTAAAAGGTAGCGTTTTTCACAAGTGCAAATTCTGGAAAACTGTAGCGTTAACGTTTCCATAGACTCCCATGCAAAAAATACATGGTCAAAGTGCAATGCATTTGACTCTATGTGTTTTTGCAAATGCGCCTAAAAATGCGGTAAGCTAGCGCTAAAAGGGGAAAAAATGCCACAAAAATGGCAAGGGAAAAAACTGCTTGCTTTAACGCATCCTTGCAAAGGATGCACCCTCCCAAATGTGACCCTAGCCTTAAGCCGGAGACACACTGGGCGAGATACATGTGAGATGTTCTTCAACCCGGACCTACTGTTTCCTCCTCATTGCCCCGTAGAATGTAAGCCCGCAAGGGCAGGGTCCTCTGCCCTCTGTATCAGTCTGCCATTCTTAATTTGTTTACTGTAAATCAGATTTATAATTTTGTATGTAACCCCATCTCTTGTACAGCCCTATGGAATCAATGGTGCTATATAAATAAATAATAATAATAATAATAATGAGTCTTGCATGCCTCACCCGACACAGCTGCTTGCTCTCATAGAAACACATGCAGCTGACACACTCCTATCCAGAGAGACAGAAGCTGTGCTGGATGATTCATGCAAGATTTGTGCAAGTATGTTGCATGTACCTCACCCAGTGTGTCTCCGGGCTAATTGAGTTTTTCTTTCTGTACATTATGTTTGTTTCTACGGTAGAAGAACTTCCAAGATTAGATTTATATTTGAATAAT
>JARQOC010000002.1:380163443-380180764 GCA_033576535.1 Allobates femoralis
GACGTGGCGCCATCTGATTGGCCAGATCGCTACCAGCAATCTGATTGGCTGGTAGTGACAGCTCCTCTTCCAGCAAACGGATGGCTTCTCTGCTGGTCCCGCTGCAGGCGTCGGAAGGTGAGTATGTAAGTTTATTATTTTTTAACAACTTTTACTCACTTTTCGGCTACTTTCGCAGTGTATCTATAGATACACTGCGAAAGTATTCGTACTCGCTATACTCGCAACAAGTAGCAAGTACCGCTACCTACTCGTTGCGAGTATAGCGAGCACGAATATTAAGGTACTCGCTCATCTCTAGTCCATACCCCAAAGTCAGACTTTCAACTTATAAAATGAAGGCTTGGAGGGCTGTAAAAATAATAAAACAGTGACTAAACATCAGCTTATAGTTACCGGGTCCAAGCAGTTGTAGTTCTGGGGCCACTCATTAACTTCCTGCTTATTCACTGCAGTAATCTGGAAACAGTCCATATATTCTTGCATGTTCTACCCTGTATAGTAGATGCTAGAATGTATGGGATGTTTCCAGGTTACAGCACTGGCTGCAACAGCCAATCACAGACACTCACTCTCTGTGACAGCATCTGTGATTGACTGTTGGACCCCTCACCCATTATGCCTTCATCTGTGATTTGTTGCCATAGGCAATTAACCTGACGTCATAGTAGTGTAAAAATAAAAAAATATATATATAAAAAAAAAAGACTTAGAATTTTGCTGTATTTTTGATACTCAGCACAGATAAAGCTGTCATCCCCAGCTGCATGACCTTACCTTGGCTGGCAATAAAATTACAGGGATACCATCATTTTTTTTAGTTATTATTTAAATAATTTAAAAAAACATATGTGCTTTTCCCTAAATTTCATTGCCAGCTAAGGTAAAATCCAGGCAGCTGGGGGCTGTTATTCTCAGCATGGTAGATGCCTTAGTTATTGAGACCCCAGGCTAAAGAATAGCAGCCTATGGCCACTGCAAAAATTGTTGCATTCATTAAAATTTATCTGGCTCTTCCTGATGCTCTGGTGTGGTAGCACTCGTGTGACAGAAGGGGTTATTGACAGCTGAGTATTGACAGCTTGCCATTAAACCCAAATTGATAATGACATGTCAGGCCTCTTTGAGACCTGCCCATTATCAACCCTGTGAGGAAATAGTTAAAATCACGTAAACAGCTAAAAATCATTTATTTAAAATAAATCAGACAACCAACACTTATTTTCCAATGTATTAACCCTACACATACCCCTTTGATGATAATCCACAATGATGGTCCCACAAAGCTTCCCCCTTTACATCCAGAGTCTGCAGTGAGGGAACAAAAGCGTTATTTACCTGCAGCCTCTGCGATCACACTGACTGCTGGGGGAGAGGTGACGACACTCATTAAGTTAACCAGGACTCCCAGCAGCAGTGATTTCAGGTGACCCCGCAGCCGGCAGTCCTTCAAAATTGAGTAATCAGGAAGTTACAAACACACAGGCCCGGTAGGTGTGAGCTGTGTACACTAGGTGTTCAGTACGAACCCAGAACTTTATTGTTTGGGTGTGCTCATCCCTATTTACAATGTTTTTAACTTTTCACTTTCATGCTCCATATCTTATCATTCACTATAGCTTTAAGCATGAGTCTACGTTCATTTTATAGACAAACATCTTGGCTATCTTATATACAAATTTGACTTGCAACTATGTAGCATGTGATTCGTTATGTAGATTCTTTCTATGTCACTGCATTGTTACTGGTTTTATTATAAAAGGAATAAAAATATAAATGACATAAATGAAAAAGAACACTGATCACACTTCGAGAACACTGCAGATACCTGCAAGTTACTGGTGTTAATATGGCACCTGGTGCTAATTTCCTGAATTATCTGACAAACCCTATTTAACTGGCAACCTAACTTTCCAATTTGCACTCTTTGCAAAAATTGTATGCCGTTCTAAAGTGACTCAAACCCTAAGGCAGCAGGTTGTCCAGATGAAGGCCAAAGGGGTCACCCTATCAGCCATAGCAACAGAAGTTGGTTGTTCCAAGTCTATGATTTTTAGAATATTGCATTTTTACAACATCACAAATTTTTTCAAGTCTGCCAAGAAGACTGGTAACCCCCGAAAAATAAATGCAAGAGTGGACAGAATAATGTAGAGAATCTCCATGGGTAATTGTTTCAACACTGCAGCTGGAATAGCTTGACATTTCAGCACTAAACTGGGTGAGGATCTATCTTGACATACAGTGTCATGTTGTTTAAGAGCATTTGGACTGAAAGCCCACTCTGTAGTGACCAAACCTCTCATTATCAGAAAGAATCAAAAAGCTAGACTCACCTTTGGTGAGAAGCATGATGTGTGAATGTGTGAACAAAGGATAAGTGGTCCACAGTTCATTTTAGTAATGAAAGCAAGTTTAGTTTATTTTAGTCTGATGGGAAACATGTTCATCGACATACTGGGGAAAGACTGAACCCAAAGTGTATAAAGAAGTCAGTGAAGGGTAGTGGAGGAAGTGTCATGGTTTAAGGAATGTTTTTTGCTTCAGGGGTTGGACCTCTCATATAGCTACATGGCAGAGTGAAAGCAAGTGTTTATCAGAATCTTCTTCAACATTCCTGCCATTTTCATGCAGGACACAGCCCCCTGTCACACAGCAAAATGGATAAAACAGTTCCTTGATAGAGAAAACATTGAAACAATAAAATGGCTGCCCAGTGTCCTGATCTAAACCCAATAGAAAACCTCTGGAAAATCATTGGTGATAAAGATATGGTCAAGAAACCCACAACGGTCACAGAAGTGTGGATGAAACTGGAAGGATAGTGGACCAAAATCACACCAGAGCAGTGTTAGAGACTAGGGATGTCATGTGGGCCCAGATGTGCTGAAGTCATTCAAAGTATAGACCTGTACAATGCAAAGGCCTGTACACTTCCTAGTGCTTGGTGACTGTTGTAACCTTCACAAAAATTAATTTTAATCTTTCTATGTGCTACAGTCATTGCTGGTCTCTAATTATGATCAGCATTCACCATGTTTTGTGTAAAATAAATGTTTTAAGTTAAAAACTTATAAACTTTGTTAATTTTGCAAAATATTGTTCTAGTAGCATGATGTAACCCTTACACAAAAACCTTCTGATGTTGATCAATGAAGATTACATTCTGTCTGAGAAAATCAAGTGATCATACATTTTTCTCTAATTTTGATCGACATTGTAGATGTACACCTGCCACGCTCTCCAACAGGTGTTTCACAATAGCTTCCTCAGTGAGTGAAAATCGCCTTTTGTCAGCCAGCTAAATAGCTAAGCTAGGTGTCATCCTAAACTGGTGACACCGGGAGAAGACCCAGCAGCCCTGACTAGACTCGGCAGCACGTCCTTGCCTCTGATTGGGAGGTAGACCTGTCACTAACAATACAGTCTTATTACACTCTTGATTCCATAGGATGGCTGACCTGTCACAACGACACTGAGTTGTGAAAATCTCACATAATAGGCTGGGGTCACACACACAGATATCTGGGCAGATATTGTTCACAGATCTCTGGTTGCAGTGAAATCATGGACAGATTGCTCCATTTGTACACAGCCACAAAATGGAACCATGTGTCCATGATTTCACTGCAACCAGAGATCTGTGAACAATATCTGCCCAGATATCTGTGTGTGTGACCCCAGCCATACTTCCTCAATGGAACAGAAAAATTAAAAATGGGAAAATTCCTTTTATTCAGCTCTACATCCACTATTTCAGCATATGGAATGTTTATCAAGCTTAGATCAGATAAAGATCCTCTTTAAGGCCCTTTTTCTGCTGTTATTTATAATTGTTAAATAATGCATAAATTACATTACTTAGGCCCCTTTCACATCAGCGTTTTTTTCAAATCGCGGCAGATGCGGTGAAAAAACCACATCTGCCGCGATTACCGCATACCGGCTGCACTTGCGGCACGGTTGCGGCGCGGTTGCGGCAAGCCCCATACAATGTATAGGCGGGCTTGCGGCAGGTGCGGCAAGGTGCGTCTGACCGCGGTTTTTTTCGCGGCTGCACCTGCCGCAAGTGCCAAAACCGCACTTGCCGCACCTGCCGCAAGCCCACCTATATATTGTATGGGGCTTGCCGCAACCGTGCCGCAACCGTGCCGCAAGTGCAGCCGGTATGCGGTAATTGCGGCAGATGCGGTTTTTTCACTGCATCTGCCGCGATTTGAAAAAAACGTTGATGTGAAAGGGGCCTTAGAAGTTATCATTGATATTAAAGTTGTGTTGATATTTAATATCTGACCCAAACAGTGAGAATTCATCAATCCAGTTCTTTTACAGGGCTCAATTTAATTCAGATTAGAAGCACTAAACAAAGAAAAACATAAAGGTAAAAAATACCAGTTTCAGTACGTCCTAATTAGTGTAGGCATTCTATGCCCTGTGAATACCATATCGTTTTCTAATTCCTAGACATTTGTACATTTCGTTTTGTGTTAATGTCATTTCATAGTTCCTATATTTCCCTGCATCCCTCTCATTTCATCTCAATACTTTATTATTTATCCCTCCTACTACATTATTCTTGTCTACTGCTTTTTGCTGTTTGAGTCTCAATTCACTATTCTTTATTAATCTTTCCTTTGTCTGACTGTACTATTGTTCTTTTTCTTCAATTGCATTGATATATTCTACTTGATATATTCTTTCTTCATTGCCGCTTGAGGTCAGATTAACCCACTTTGGTGCCCCCGCCTGCCTATTTTTCAGTCTAGTTGCTTATTCTTGACTCTTTTTTCTATGTCAAAATAAAGAAGATAGGTTTGTGGTAGTTTGAAAAAGAATTAATCATTTCAACTCAGAGACAAAGGATGTTGTTTTTTTCACATTAGACTTCCCAATCTTCTGACGTTCCTTTCCCCTCCGAGACTTTGAACCATTGCTCTTCTTCCCCTTTCTGATGGACAGCTCCATCTGCCGTGTCACTGATTCAGTTTTAGAAGTAGGTTCGACTGACGTCAAGGATAAAGAAAGGAGCACAAGGAACATGAAAAACCCACAATCACATTGAATTTGGCAGAAGAAGGGAGACAAGGTTTGTTTCATCTCAATGCCGACAGTTAAAACGCGACTGAAGTCATGAACAACAAAACATCATTAAGATCTAAGAGATTGCTGGTTACATTGCATTAGGAGGCTTCTCAGCTACCCCTACAGAGAACAGTGGTGTACTATATAACCAGCATCAGACCAGTAACTACAATATAGATATAGCTGTCCCCGAATTAAATATTTACAACCCACTCTCCTTTTCATCAATTTACCAACATATCACACTTTATTTTAGCTCATTTACATCTTATAAAAGAAAGTGAACAAAAAAAAATTTGAAGTTTGTTCACATATTTCTTTGGGGTACGAATAAAAGGTAATAGGTTTTCTTATTCCAACTAGAGGTGTATAGCTTAGTTTTGTTTTCAGGTGACAGAGTTGGTGTGGGATTACTTTGACCAACCAGTTAAAATTATTGTTAGTGCCCAAATTGGTTGACTCTTTAAAATTTTAGCAACAAATGGAAAAAACGTCCCTCTGTTAACATCACCAGGTATCAAAATACTTATTGACCTACCTGATACACTGAACATTTCACTATCCAGTCAGTATCTAGTCCAGTTATACCTAGTTCCAGTTATACCTAATTCTGCTCCAGATTTGTTACAGAGGATGCAGCGTCAACCATTTCAACTGCAAAAGTGTGCATTTGTAAGTAAATTGATGTGCTGAATAAGGATGAGCGAGTAATAAAATATTCGTAATCACTATACACGTAATAAGTACTTTGCAATTCACGCATACTCATCCGAATAGCGAGTCCAATGTTAGTCAAATAGTGATAGGCTCCACCCACACACATGCGACTTAAAATGAGCATTTCAGGGTGAACATTTTTGCATTTCTACTGCATAAAACACCTTCCTGTGCCCCCCAGAGAGAGCCTTCAATTCAAGCAGCTCTCATTGGGGTGCCGACTCCCTTTGTGTACTGAAGGGAGCTGGCAATGTGTATCAGATTGCTCAAGATCAACACATCACTCACAAGCACCATCGCCGAGTAACGAGTATCGCGAATACTGTAATCTTGTGAGTAACGAATAGTAATTAAAATATTCGCTCATCACTAGTGTTGATCAATGCTGTAATGCCTTTTTGCAGCCAAACAGTTGCAAGAATGCCGCCGTATGTGGCCCTGCCTTTACTATATTAACTGATCTTGCTTATTAGTGCATCAAACTATTACTTCACTATTCTTTTATTTTTATTGTTATTATTATAATTTCTTTATATAGTGCTATTAGATTCCATGGCGCTTTACATAGGGAAGGGCAGACGAGGACAAGTACAGTACATATTGACAGTCAAGACGCACAGGTACAGGAGGGGAGAGGATCCTGCCCGCAAGGGCTCACAGTCTACAAGGGGGGGTGGGATACAGAAAGAGAGGGTAGTGCCGATCGTGTGATGGTGCAGTGGACCGGGTCTCACTGTAGGATTGTCAGAAGAGGTGAGTATTCAGGTTTCTTTTGAATGTTCCTAGGGTAGGCGAGTGTCTGATGTATTGGGGGAGAGAGTTCCAGAGTAAAGCGGATGCACGGGAGAAGTCTTGTATGCAGTTGTGAGAGGAAGAGATAAGAGGGGAGTAGAGAAGTAGTTCTTGACAGGATTGCAGGTTCCGTGCAGGTCGGTAGCAGGAGACCATGTCAGAGATGTATGGAGGGGACAGGTTGTGGATGACTTTGTATGTTATGGTTAGGGTTTTGAACTGGGACCTCTGAGAAGTGGGGAGCCAGTGAAGGGCTTGGCAGAGGGGAGAGACTGGGGAGTAGCAGGGAGACAGGTGGATTAGTTGGGTGGTGAAGTTTAGGTTAGATTGGAGAGGGAGGAAGTGGGGACGCCGGTTAGCAGGAGGTTGCAGTAATCAAGGTGGGAGATAATGAGAGCATGAACAAGAGTTTTTGCTGTGTCATGTTAAAGGAGGGTGCGGATCTGAGAAATGTTTTTGAGCTGGAGTCGGCAGGAGGTTGCGAGGGCTTGGAAGTGAGGCTTGAAGGAGAGGGAAGAGTCAAGGATTACTCTGAGACACTTGGCGTGGGGGACTGGGGAGAGTGAGTAGCCATTGACAGTGATGGATAGGTCTGGTAGAGGGGGAGAGTGACTTGAGGGGAAGATGATGAGCTCAGTTTTGTCCATGTTCAATTTTAGAAAGTGAGCAGAGAGAAAGGATGAGATGGCCGACAGGCATTGTGAAATTTTGGATAGTAGGGAGGTGATGTCAGGCCCAGACAGATAGATCTGGGTGTCGTTGGCATAGATATAATACTGTAGGCAGTGGAACTCAATGAGTAGTCCCAGTTTGAGGGTATAAATGGAGAAGAGTAGGGGTCCAAGAACCAAGCCTTGGGGGACACCAACAGATAGGGGGTAGGGCGAAGAGGTGGTGTGGGAGTGGGTGACGCTGAAAGTCTGGTCTGTTAAGTATGAGGAGACCCAGGAGAGGGCTAGGTCAGTCATACCAAAAGAATGCAGCATCTGTAGCAGGAGGGAATGGTCAATTGTGTCAAAGGCAGCAGATAGGTCAAGGAGGAGGAGGCTGGAGTAGTGTCGCTTGCTTTTGGCGGTCAGTAGGTCACTGGGGACTTTGATTAGTGCTGTTTCGGTGGAGTGAAGAGGTCAGAAGCTGGATTGTAGGTTGTCAAAGAGGGAGCAGCAGGAGAGGTGGGAGGATAGTTTAAGGTGGAATTGTTGTCTAGTAGTTTTAAGGTGAAGGGGAGAAGAGATATGGGGCGATAGTTAGAAACAGATAATGGGTCGAGGGAGGGCTTTTTGAGGATGGGTGTGATCAAGGCATGTTTAAAAAAGGAGGGGAAAATGCCAGTAGTGAGTGATAGGTTGAAGAGATGGGATGGGGCAGGGATGAGTACTGTGGCGAGGTTCGGGATGAGGTGCGAGGAGAGTGGATCGAGGGTGCAGGTGGTGAGGTGTGATCTTGGCATAAGGGAAGAGAGTTGATCTTCTATCATGGTGGAAAAGCTGCCTATGGACAAAGAGGGCTGGGCGACAATGGAAGGGAGCCGAGGGGACAGTGGGTCAAAATCTTCTCTGATGTTGTCTATCTCAGCACAGATGAGTGTAGAGGGAGGAGGAGCAGTTTGTTTTGCCAACTTTAGGACAATCCTTCTTGAATAAGAGGGAATTACAAATGTAAGTACTCAACTAAAGAAGACCTTTCACTGAAATTCTTTTTTTATTTAAACTGTGAGTTATCCCCAAATGACGCGGCTGTCCTGATTCTAATTCTGTGTAACAGTTTTTTTTTTCTTTTTTTTCTTCTGTGCCTCTACAATCTAAAGATATGACCACTGGAAATTAAAATACAAATTTTCTATTCAACCAAATAGAAATATACAATAAAACCTCTCTTTGGGCATTTGCTGTTTTACTTCTCACACTAGCCAATCAAAGATAGCGATGTAAGGGGATAGATGGTTCCCGGATGCTCCTATTCTGAAGACACCAATCACATTGTATTGTACCGTGATGTGATCTGTCTTGCGTTCATGTATATATTGTGACTTCTCTATCCCGAGGACTGGTCAGAAGTTTTGTGCTCAATTTGTTTTTTGTTTCCTTGCACATGTAGTTCTGATTTCTTTTTCTGTCCCAAAATCTGCATCAAATCTGCAATAAATAAAAAATATATTAGCACAGCACTTCAGAACTTTCTTAGATGTGGCTGGCTTTAGGATAGACATACAGATTCTCAAAATCTGCTTCCAAAAAAGTATCAAACAACATGGCAAGGTCACAGTGGGATTCCCTGCTGCGTGATGTAGGCTTTGTAACTTGACATAATATAAATAAATAATGGAAAAAAAGTGCTGGGCTACGCCCAATTTTTAATTGCCAGCCAAGATTAAATTAGGCAGCCAATGGCTGGTATTCTCAGTGGGGTGAGGGCCCATCGCTATTGGGCCCCTCCAAGCAATAGAATAGCATCCCACAGCCATCCCAGAAATTAGTGCATTCATAAGAACATCCAATTCCTGGCACTTTACCCACGTCTTCCAGTTTCTGTGTAGCGATGGCAAACTGGGTAATAACAGGCTAATGTTAGCTTTGTATTGCCAGCTGGCAAAGCCTGAAATTGTTAATGTCAGGCCAATGTTAGATTTAGCCATTAAGAATTTCAAGTAAATAGTAGAGAATATTTATATAGAAGAAGGAAATGCACAGCAAAAGTTTAAAGAGGGTGCCACATAATGCAAGGTGAAGAGCTTCAATCAAGGGAGAGAAAGACCCTGCATATACAAATGCTCATACTTAAATAATACTAAAAAATGACACTTTCCTACATTTATACTAACAACACAAGGATGATTCATTTTGTGTGTGTTATAATAACGAATAGTAACCTGTTTAGATCAGAATTTATTTAATAATATATCATGTTATAACAACTAAGGCTGGATCTGCTATAGCAGAGTCTTATTGACACTAAAGACAGTTTTTTACTTTAAAGGTATGTGGTTGTTATTTTGTTAATCCTCACCAACTACATATTCCAACCCATGAGGGAAAGTCTACACTGTTTGGCGAGTACTGTCATCAAATTTAAAGGTGTGCAAACGAACTATGATCATAAGTAAAGGCATATATATATATTTTTTATAGTTTTTAAAAATTAGTCATTGATTTTTTTCATACACAGTATCTCAAGAGCCACCCTATTCAGAGAATGATCAGAGAACGAATACTACACGAAGCAATTCCCCATTGAAAATTACACTGGTAGCAGGGGAATAAAGTATTTACAAGTTTGAATAAAACATTCTCCTATAGTGTAAAACGTATAGTTCCAAACAAATCTTCCCTTTATTGCCAACAAGTGGAGTAATTTCTTTATCGAAAAGAAGCAATCCTAGATGTACAACTTCTAAGCAATTTGATAACATTAGTGTGTAGTCAACACACACAAGGTTGAAAAAGTTTTTTTATAGTGTGCTTAAATTCTTTTACATTAGTTTGTGTATAAATAAACATCCATTCCAACACGGGTTAATCATTTAAATTAAAGTGTCATCATTTACAAAAGTTATGGGGATAGAGTAGTGCTAAGTCTCATTCTATAAGTATTTATTGCATCTGGCCATATGGTGGTGTTACACCTGGTACCCACCAAAGACTTCTAAGCAGTAAAACAATAAATCAGGGGTCTTTTTGCAACCCATTGTCATTATTATCCCTGAAGCTAGCTAGCTCCAGTGCCACTAATCTATATGAATCGGTGAAACGGTTGGAGAAGAATATGATCTGGGCTGCTGCATTCAGGATGGATTGGTGAGGAGAGAGTTTAGTAGCAAGGAGACCAATAAGTAGAGAATTGCAATAATTCAGACGAGAATGAATAAGGGTGACAGAGTTTCTGCTGAGTCGATAATAAAAAAAAATTCAAATTCTAGAGGTATTTTTGAGGTGTAGGTGACAGAAGCGAGTGAGTGATTGAATGTGGGGAGTGATGGAGAGATCTGAGTCAAATATAACCCCAAGACAGTGGGCATGCTGCTGGGGAGTAATGATAGAACCACATACAGAAATGGCAAGATTAGGTTTCGGAATATCAGTAGATGGAGAAAACACGACTAATTCATTCAGTTTTTGACAAATTTAGTTTAAGGTAGAGAGAGGACATGATGTTGGAGACAGCAGACAAACAAACACTTTTATTTTGTAGTAATGTGGGGGTGATGTCAGAATCCGATGTGTATAATTTGGTATCATCATCATAGAGATGGTATTAAAAATCAAATCTGTTGATAAATAATAATAATAATAATAATAATAATAATAATAATGATGGTTCGTCCAATAGGGGCAGTGTATAGAAAGAAGAGAAGGGGACCTAGGACTGAACCCTGAGGAACCCCAACTGTCAGGGGAAGAGAAGAGGAAGAGGAGCTTGCAAAAGATACAGTGAAGGAGTGGTCAGAGACGTAGGAGAAGAACTAGGAGAGAGCAGTGTCTTGAGAGCAATAGAGCGGAGCATAGAGAGGAGGAGCTGGTGATCCACAGTGTTGAATTCAGCTGAGAGGTCAAGGAGAATCAGAAGGGAGTAGTAACCATTAGATTTAGCTGTTAGTAGATCATTATTGACTTTAGTGAGGGCAGTTTCAGTAGAGTGTAAGGGGCGGAAGACGGATTGTAGAGGGTCAAGAAGAGAATTCTCAGAGAGATAGCAGATAAGATGGGAGTGGCACAAGTGTTCCATGAGTTTAGAAATGAAAGGCAGATTAGAGAATAGTCTGTAGTTAGCAGCCGAGTTCTTGTCGAGGGATGCTTTTTATAGTAATGGGTGTATGCTGTCATGTTTATAGGAGGAGGGGAAAACATCAGATGAAAGGGAAAGATTAAATATTTTAGGTGAGTGGTGACAGCCTGGTAAAGGGATGAAGGAGATGTGATTACTGGTTCAGGTCGTAGGGTGAGAGGATTCAAGGAGCCAGATAACTTCTTCCTCTATAACCGGATGAAAGACTGAAAGTGACTTGGATGACGTGCAGAAGGGAAGAAAATGCATGATATTCTGAGACTGTAAGGAAATTTTCTATTGTATGCTGTCAATTTTTACTTTAAAATAGTTGGTCAGAGCGTCAGCGCTGAGGCTGGTGGTTGGGGCCTGTACTTTTGGACTAGAAGGGAGTAAAAAGTGTCAAAGGGTAATTTAAGATTGTTGGCTAGTGATGTGATAAGGGTGTAGAAGTAAGCTTGTTTGGAGAAGTTAAGCTGCAGTGTTGTATATTTTTAGCATAAACCTATAATGGATGAAATCTTCGGCCAATTTGGATTTTCTCCACAAACATTGAGTGCTTCTGGAGCATTTCTGGAAAAAACGTGTTTGCAGCGTATTACAGGTTTGCTGCCATTGGTGCCAAATTGTTCTAGGTGTAGGAGGTGCAGCTTCATTAAGGACATTTTGTAGTGCATCATTAAAGAGTTTTAGAGCCAGGACATGAGTCGGAGGAGATTGGGGTCAGTGAAGACTGTAAATTCTTTATTAGATTTTGGGTGTTAAAGGCATGTATATTCCTACAGGTGTAGGAGTTGGAGGTGTCATTAAAGGGTTGAACGTTCTTGACTGAGAAGATTGTAATCAGAGAGCAGAAGAGGGGAATTAGTAAAATCTTGCACTGAGTAGAGTCGGGAGAAGATGAGGTCCAGAGTATTTCTGTCTTCATGTGTGGCAGAGTTAGTAAGTTGTGAAAGGCCGAGAGAGGAGGTTAAGGTTAAAAGATGAGAGGCAGATGAGGAGATGGGATTGTCAATCAGGATTTTAAGTCCCCCATGATGAAAGTGTGAAGGTCACAGGCTTGGAAGCCATATGGCAAAGTGATCAAGAAACTTACGTGAAGGGCCTGGAGTGCGAAACACCACAGCCACTCGCAGGGAGGAGAGCCTGTAAAGTCTTACACTGTGGACCTCAAAAGAAGGGAAGATAAGTAAGGGGACAGGTGGGATTACCGGAAAAGCACAATTAGTTGATATCAGGAGACCCACATGTCCACCTGGTCTGCTCTCAGTTCTAAGGGTGTGAGAAAATTTCTGGCCACCATACGAAAGAGCAGCAGCAGTAGTATCAGACTTCTGAATCCAGGTCTCCGTTAGAGCAAGGAGGTTAATGGTATGTGAATAAAAAAAGTTGTGGATGTGACACGCCCCTCCAGGACATTAGGATATTCGGAACCGGGCTTCGAGGCTTTATCACGGGGATCACAGGGACCGAGACCCGGCTCCTTGACCCTGGCGGTGTCATTAAATTTTGGTGTGGGTGGCTCGCTCTCTTAGGGATAGGAATCTTGCATGGAGGGTTCAATTCATGCAGGGATGACTAGGTCTGGGGATACTTGTGTTTTTACATGACGCCACCCACAAGTTGCTGCTATATATGGCTGCCGCTGCTTGACTGTCCTCTTTAGGGGCTGATGGTTGGAAGGCAGCAATGTTCTTAAGCCCTCCACTGGTATGGCTGACCCCTAGGACAACTTGAGGTACCTGGGTGAGTTGGTAGTTATGTTTCTGGTGCTTTATATGCGTTAAGAAAGTTCACAGACACAGCGGTTGCAGTCTTCAGGTCTTTTACTCACAGTCTTTTCGCAGTAACCTGCTGAGGACTGGGATCTCGGAGGTAGGGATCCAGCTACTCCCAGATAGTAGGATGGTACATAACCGGCACCCTTTCTCTGTCCTTTCCTGGTCATCTCACACAGCGCTTGCTTCTCCCGTCCTGCCCTACACCTCGCCACACAGAGCTCTTAGCCAGTGACTCTGGGCTTTTCCTAGGGGTTACTCTGCAGTTTCTCCCTTAGCCCTATGGTTGCAAAATTTTCAGAAGATGTGCGTGGTAGTCGACTGTGTCACCATGGAAGTTCCACAGCCTAGGGGTTGCTTGCTGAGCCTGGTCTGTTTTCTCCACTAGTCTTGGGGTTCCCGGTGCCCCTGTTCTTGCGTTCTGGTCCCTCCACATACCTGCGCTTAACAATGGATTTGAACCTCATGGGTGGATCGCTCACTTCCCGTGTCTTTGGGACCTTCTTTTCCTCCTGGAACCACCTAGGTGTTGTTTCTGCTCCTGGGTCTGGCTTCAGGATGAGCTGCCACTTGCTCCAGTCCCCACTTCTTAGGCATACTTTTTCTAGCTTCCCTTCAACTCGTCCTTGATGTTCAATGGTCTCTCCTCAGCTGTTCTACCACCTCTCCTCAGCTGGTCACCTCTCTTCTACTCTTCAGCTATCTCTCTCCTGTCTTCTAGATCTTTCTCACTCTATTTATACTCCTTGTCACGTGTCCCACGTCATCTATGCGTGTTCTTCCTGGCCTCACTCCTTTCCAGGTGCTCCCTCTAACTACTTTTTTCACCACCCAGCCCCACTACAATGGTTTCTAGTGCGTGGCCTGAGTGTCCCAGTATCGGTCTGTACCCCTCTTACCCGTGAGTGGGACACTACACCGTAACAGGGGTGCAGCATCCCTGTGGCGACTGGATCCACAGGGGCGCCAGAGATGTAGGAGTGTTTGTTACATGCTGAGCAAGGGTTCTTATGGGCACAGTTGAAGGAGACAGAAAGCATGCAAGGAACATTAATAAGATTTCTGGAATTTCTGAGTGTAGCTGGGAAAGAGTTTGGGTTATTATTATAAGGTTAGGGTCACACATACCAGTAAATTATTTTGTACATTATGTATGCTGTATGTATAGTATGTGTGCTGTCCAGGCTGTGCAGCCCATAGATCTACTGTATAAGCCTGCTGGACTTTAGACAGCGCACATACTATACATACATTAGGTATAGTATGCGCGCTGCGCACAGAGGAGCTGGCGGCTTCATTCATAAAAATGTACAGTAGCTGACAGGAGCCGGCTACTGTACATCAGGAATTACATCATTATATACCTACCTGAGTGGGTGGTATGTCTCTAGGGGAGGTGGGCACCCCTAGAGACAATATAGCCACATTTATTAATAAAAAATCATCATTTACACCACTGATAACACTTTGCTCATCCCTGCGGCAGCAGAGATGAGCAAGCTGTACGGTAACCGGATTGCTCAGGATTACACATCCTGAGCAATCAGGTTACCGCATTGCGGGGCTTAGAACTGCTCCGAAAACTGCAATCTGCATGATTTTTCACACAGGCTGCAGAGCTGGAGGCAGTAACTGGATTGCTTGTGAAGCAATCCAGTTTTTATAATAGGCTCCTATGAGGAGTGTTTACTAATCTGGTTTTGAGCTTTTTAAAAGCTCAAAACCGGATCAGGTTTTTAAAAAAAACCTGAAATGTGACCCTAGCCTTATACAGATACTAAAATGTTAAAATAAAATTTACTGGTGACTGCCATGTCATCTAATGTAGTCAAAGCAAAGATGATGGGGAAATATGGTAAGAGATGGCCTGGCTATTAAGGAGAGGAGGACATTTTTTTTTTTTGCATTTTTGCCTTATATACAGGTCATTACACAGGAAAGAATATTTACTAATATGTTTTCCTGTAAAATCAATTTTATCTTCAGTTTTATATGTTTTAAGGCCATAAAAGTGGAGTAAGGTTGGGGTCACATTTGGAAGGCACAATCCGGTAGCCACATTCATTACATTTGGCATCACATTGCAAATATGGATCCAGTAATGGATCCAGATCTGCAATGAGAAAAAATTGTGAAACCAAAAACCGGATTCGGTACCGCAAGGTACATTCATTTTACCGCAGGCTGCAAAACCGGATGCGGTAACCGGATGGCATTAAGTGCCATCCGGTTTTTCTATTGCAGCCTATGGCTGTTGAACCGCATCCAGTTTTGACCATTTTTAATGGCTGTTGAACCGACTCCGGTTAACAAAACCGCAAATGTGACACTGGCCTAATACTCTGACAATATTGTTCCAAGCAGTGACCTGAGAGTCTGAGATGCATTCAGTTGCCTTCCCTATGCTGTTTCCAATCCATTTAATTTCAGCGACTCTCCTTTCCCCTCCCCCTCCCCAACCTCTCTAGTAGGGTCTTCCAGAAAAATGTTTGAGTATTCTGTTTCGGTTCTGTTATTCTTATTACTCAAAATTAACCAGTCTGAGCATCTGACCTGCTAGATTCCAGTGTCGAGCACTTCAGTATTTTAGTGCTCGTTCATCACTATTCTCTACGTCAGTGTTTCCCAACTCCAGTCCTGAAGGCACACCAACAGGTCATGTTTTCAGGATTTCCTTAGGATTGCATAGGTGATAATTGAATCACTTGCAAAGGGGATAATTCCATCATCTGTCTAATGATAAGGAAATCCTGAAAACATGACCTGTTGGTGTGCCTTCAGGACTGGAGTTGGGAAACACTGCTCTACGTTAAAGGTCAGGTGTACGCCGATTATATGGTTCCCCAATTTATGAAAATATGACTTGAACACATTTTTTCTACAGATTTTTAATCTTTAACTTTTCATACCTAACACCCGAAAAAGAATAAAATTGTCATTCTACTCAGACGTTAATAGTTAGGTCTTCTGTGTACAGCTTTTGTGTCATTTATCTATTGTTACTCTACATTTTCATGGTATACAGAGTTGCCCAGTAACTTGTTTTCTGTTAAGAAAAAATTGCTAGATTTTACTTCCATTTGCAGACAATTTGGGAATCATTTTGCTATTCTGTCACAAGAAACACTACAGGAAAGAAATGTAATTTTCTCTTAACCTGAAGATGTGCATTCGATAAACATAGCTTTAAAAAGCAGCCTTTATACAAAACAGATACACTCTTTATTCTAGTCTTGCAGTACCTCAGAATCAAATTTAACTTTTTTTTTTAATAAACTATACCTTCTTATCTGTCTCAAACAGCAAAACAAATTATTATATAATGTTTCAATAACAATCCAGTTTTTTTTATTTAAAACAATTAAGGAACTTTCTTAGCAGAGATACCATCACAGGAAAAGAAATGGCACTTCTGCAGGAGATCGAGGTAACTCTTCATCTGTAAGTTATTGCTTGCCACTTATAAGTCATCGTATAGGACCTGTGTACTGTCCCTATTATTACTGTGAAAAAATGGGATGATTTGATAACATGACACATAAGAGTGCACTTACTACAATACATTTTTTGTTTTCCTATTGTAGAGTACCAATCAACCAAATATGTGGCATAAAACCAGCCACTTAAGGAAACGAAGAGCACTCACTGGATGACAGGCAGAACTTCATTTGTTAGACATGGCTAAAACCACATGGACACGGGAACCCTTGTACTCGTGCCCATGTGGTTTTAGCCATGTCTAACAAATGAAGTTCTGCCTGTCAACCGGTGAGTGCTCTCCGTTTCCTTAAGTGGCTGGATTTGAGTAAAGACTACTATAACGAGGATGGTGCACCTGGAGACATAAGAGCAACTTCTGGAGGCAGAATCTGGCGACCCTCCTCAGCCGAAGCTAACGCGAAACGCGCATTAGGGGGGCAGCACAGGCAGGTAATACATCTGTGCCCCCTTGGTTTGTTTTTGGCACTTGTCAGTCTATGGTAGTTTAGTAGAGGTTCATTGTGGGGACTGTCATATTGGTGTATTAGGCTCAATGCATGATGCATGTAATAGAAGGATGAACTCTATGTGTAAATACATGAATTATAATGTACCAAGTGGGGTAATCCTGCCCTGTGTGTTTGTATATCTCCATTTTTAACCAGTTTCTGATATATTGAATTAATAAAAGTATAATTTTGATTACATTGG